>OZ025245.1:11341960-11556960 GCA_964019155.1 Osedax fenrisi
TATATATATATATATATATATATTAGTTTATATAATATTATATACTTAACGATGACCAAGATGACTTCAGATGTCGACTTCGGCGATATATCCCGACATATAAATGCATTTACATTATTCATATTTTGTTATGCTAGATAATTGCATAAATATACAAGGACACAGTTATTCGCCAATTGATGACATCATATTATAACGGATATTATTACATGTATGCAATTGTATTTAATTATGTACACATTGCTATGATATATTCATAGGAACTATATATTTATATATATATATATATAAGCATACATTCATGTATAATTATATCACTACATCCGTTACACGGAGAATTTTTCGATGGAATATACTTCTAATTATATATATTTTAAAAGCACATTGGTACCTCAGAAGGTTAAGAAGTCAGACCAGAAGATCGTATGTTTTCTATATAATTAGTTTATATAGAATATTTAAATATCATTCGGATAAATAAATAAGACTTAACATAATATTTGTAAGTATATATAATAGTTAGTGAACAAATGGCCAGCTTTCAGTATACCTAGTTTAACAAGATAACACGTATTAAAATAAATTAGATATATGTGTAATAAGTAATACATTCGTCTAAGATACTCGATGGGATGAAAGGACTCTACCGAAATAATAAAAAAAATATCAAAATAACTATATATATACATACATACATCCCACTCTATTGCATTTCTAACCCTATATTCTCTATTACGAACACGTGATCGATGGCTGGCAGCTGATTGGATAGTACAGTTCCGTATGTGCGTATCTCCGTATAGATCTGCACGTCGGGTTGTACCTCAGTGTTCCAATAACCAGAATCACGTTAGTGTTTATCTCATAGGTATAGAATATATTCTATACGAGTACCATGCTTATATGATTCATATATGTGATAATAGGGGACGTGAGGGTATTTTGGTCAGTGCGGGGGTTTTGGTCAATGCGAAAATTCGGTAAATGGAGATAGTTATACAAAATGTACATTGATGAAATATAAGTTGTTAAAGTCGTTAACTTATTTATATTTATAAATTTCAACAAAAAAAATATGAATGACAAATTATCGATTGTTAAAAAAATAACCTACTTATTAATTAAATAAATAAAGACAACTATAAAGAAAACATTAACGCAACAAACTAAAATAAATTGGTTATATTCTATTATATTATATGCTGTATATTCTATAGAGGTTATAATATTATAGATTATATAATATCATATATAATAATGTAATATAATTAATATAGCGTATAACATCAATATGTATTTAGATATATCTTGTACAAATATATGTATTTTTACTTGAACAGTTTTATAACGAAGTGGATTTGCTAATTTTCGTATATCTAAAACATATAACATGCTTGCTCTAAAAAATCCTTGATTAGTATTCTCTAATAGTGGCGTATTCGAATGTCTGACTCTACTAAGGGTGTCACAGTGTGATTAAAAGTGTGGAGGATATCTCAGACTCATCAATTATTACCATATACTTTGCTAAGAAGATAACTCTACAATATCACTTGTATACATCTATAGAATGCTTAATAATATTGACTTGTATTGGTTTGCACAATACAAATCAATGTTGGATATAATTATACAACAAAGACTATAGAATAAATATATTATTTATAAAGAATAACATAATTTATAGATCTTAAAAGTGGGGGGGGGGAATATTATATAATATATCCCCCATCCTTCCCTTTTATGAGGCGCCTAGACCGTACATTAACACACCCACATAATACGCCCACCACCAGGAGGTATCGGTCACGTGGCGAACCGCTATAGGGAAGAAGTGGGCACCGCGTAACATTACGGTGCGATGTTACTGTCGTGATGACTACGGAAGTAGACGGCCCTATCACATGATCGGCTGGGCGTTGTCCGAGGAGGAACAGTTCTGGACGTACAGACTCGCCTGCGTTATGGTAGCTATATATATATATATATATATATATATATATATATATATATAACGTATATATATATATATATATAGCGTATATTCTTAGCGAATTTGTTTTTATTAAATACATTTTTTTTTTCATATAATTTATAATTCGAAAATACTATTTATTTATTTAATAGCGTACATATTCTAAAAAAGCACGCTACGCGATTACTTTGTATACTATACACACTATAGATACATTAAAACAATACAGGATACATTAGTACAATGCGGATAGATACATTAGAACAGTTGGGCACACGCGTCGTATACTAAACGCAAACATACTCGAGATCTTACATTGTGTTTACAGATTACGTATTTGATTAGAGTTTGTATTTCGAATTTGGATGTTTAATCGTAAGGTATTCTATGTTTAGTGAATAGTTGTCAATTTTAAATATTTATAAATACAATATTACGATATAACAATAATTAATTATATCGATAAGTTTTATATAAATATTTAATTTGATGTAATATAACTTAATTAGATAACTTAAAATAGAATATTAGCTCTATGATTATTTATTTAATAAATATAAATAAATAAAAATGATTTCAATTAATAATACCGAATAACATAGTATGTCTTGTGAAATACTATTCATGTACAGCTAATTCAGACATCCCGATAACTTATACTTTTTACGAGTGCTAGTTTGGTTTTGTACCCATATGTAAAATAATCTCAAATCTCAAAAATACGATATCTTATTTTGTCTCGAGTCTGAGTAATAGGGTATTAACTATATTATTATATTTAAGTACTATATTAGTAGTTAATATATATATATATATATATATATTTATATATATATATATATATATATATATTGCTTATATCGTTGTATCAGTATCATATGAAGTATATACATATAATGTTATTTTTAGAATTTTACATATTAATAAATCTGTTTTTATTTTATTAAGTTTCATTATGTCGACCTAGATTGGTTGATACGTTTCCCCATTAATGAGACACATCAATTGAAATAATAAAATTATCAGCATTTCTGACCAATATAGGAAAAAATTGGGTTTTTTTTTAATTCATTTTTTTGTATCTAAAATTAATATAATTTATATTTTTATAAAGCTCTTTAAATTCTATAATATAAGTTAAATGTTGGTTTTTACAAAGATAACAAAATTATAGTACGAATTAATAATTAATAATTTATAAGTTATCTCCTCCATGTTAAAATTACTATCTCTCCATGTTAAACTTTAATGAGGTGAAGCATCTCCAATAATTAATTTTTAATTGTGTTATTGTATTCAATTTATTATGCTATATAGTTCATACAAAATGGATAATGCAATATTTATAACAAATGTACCGAGCCGAACCGGATTAGTGAACATGATCCTGCTATTGATCTAATGGTATGTAAAACATTCACTCAGTTCATTAATAATATGTAGATTTCAGGTTGTATTCTATGTAGGTGTATTATGTTGCACATATTTCCTGTCCTGTTATTGGCAGTATGTTGTACAGGTATTTGTATTTTTATTCCGAGATAACCATTTTTAGGATGTAGGCATCCATTTATTTCATCTAGTGATTTGGGTTTGATAGTAGAAGCAGTTATAACAATCTAACACAAAATTGGTGACATTTCTCTAGTTTACATACTTTGATCTGTATGTATAACATCGATTATATATACTTTACATTTATAAATATGTCTTACTTCTTTGTAATGTTAATAGGTATATATATATATATATATATATATATATATATATATATTATATATATATTATGCATAGGTATTATGTTGATGTTAAGGCGTAATAATCTGAGTTATTTCTGAGTTATAAGAACTATATATTGGTGGTTTATCGAGGATGTATTGGAAGTATGTTAGCGAATGTACAACTAGCTCTTCTCGACTATACGGATTTAGATTCGTTATATTATACTTATATATATGTATATATATTGATTAAATGAGTTGTAATAGTAACTATTATCATTATATAAGAGTTATATTAACTCTTATATTTAGGTTATTTATTTCACAACCACGTCTTTATAATTTTATGGAAACGATTCGATTTATAATTTCAATTATGTATTATAATTTATAATTAAAAATGTGTATTAACATTTATAATTAAAATGTTGCACTCGAGTTAAAATTGAAATATTCTTAAATTATAATTTATAATTTCAGTTCTAATTTTACTTTACACGTTCAACCTATACGTTTCATTGCCTATATACGTTAATAATGCATAACACATCACCCTCCTCCATCACCCGTACAACCTACCTCTTACATGTTAACTTTTCCTATACCCACCATGTTAATCATGAAATTACAGTTGCATATGAAACCAACCATTAACATTTTTTTACATACATAATAATAAGATAATAAACCCTTAAAAGCCAAATACCGGATACGAACTTCATAACGCGTATACCCATGTAGGTTAACATGTAAACATGTATACATGTACACATGTAGGCATAACCCTACCCATCTCCCCCGTACGACGTACGTAGCCCACCTGCAAGACTAGCGACCCGTGTGTCAAACGGTACATAGCCCTACCCACTCCCCCGTACGACGTAGCCCACCTGCAAGACCGGCGACCCGTGTGCCAAACGGTACATAGCCCGAACCGGTACGCACACCGTAGCGTTCGGGTTCCAGTGCCGCTGTAAGACCACGTACCGATGCGCCACCGAAACCAAACATCGGATCAACGTTAGTATACGACTACGTACAGTGTATGTGTGTGTGTGTGTCGTACAGACAGTGGAATGGTCTGTAATGATAAGTATTGTATATCTTAATATGTACTATGCTATACTATGTTATCGAAATATACTATATATATATATATATATATATAAATATATGACGCATAATCAATATAACTAGGCTATACTTATTATGGCTACGATATAATGCAAAATACATTTTCTATATTAATATTTACTATGCTATACTATTTTAATCGAAATATACTATATATTAATTGCACTTTTCAATAAAGAATTCAGTCACAACTTTTAACCACACGTGAACTCCAATGTCTCCTCAATTTGATAAATCACTCAACCGTTAACTATATATGTACCTATAGATATACAACTATTATATAATTTGAAAGCTAATCTCTCCATATGATTTAAATAATTAACGTTTAGATAAAGTAAGCTCAAGGCTAATAATTTAAATAATATTACATATATATAGAGTTAATTCCCTTGTCCTTTCACGAATAGATTACTGTTCTTCAATCCTTATCAATATTTCATTATCCTCTCTCTATCCCCTAAATCGAGTTATTCGTTCATCAATCCGTACAACATATAACCTACGTATTCAAGATAAATCTTCTACTTCCTCATACCAACACTTACCTCCATGGTTCACATTTAACAAACGCTTTGCTTATCGCAATACTATCTATTATTCATTTCTCAATATACTCTTCAAATTGCCAATAAACTGTAATGGATGATGATATATGTTCTATAAAAATATAGTTGTACATAAAAGTATACTTGATTACATTTCCTAATTTGTTTGTTAGTCATTATTTAGGTATATATAATATATATTCAGTTACCTTTAACAAGCTGGTGATATATCGCATTAAACAATCACGCTTAAATCCCAACCTCCCCTCGCACAGACCTATGACGTAACCGCGTTCGACGAACATGGGCCCTACGTATTCGGCTTCTGTAAACCGTTGCTAGGCGACCCCAGCCACGACAGGGAACAACAATGGCTACGTTACGATGACTTGATGTAGGGTGAAGGAGGGTGAGGGTGAAGGGGACCGATAGTTAAACACATAGAGCTAGAGAGAAATAGAGTTGTAATACTTAATGCCTGACAGCGTAAGCCAAAGGCGGAAAGCGGAATTAAAAAATCAGCCATCTTGCTGACCAAATATAATATTCTTATGATCATAACTTTTTTATTAATAACTATATCAAAAAATTAAAATATGATACTTATATTACTTTTTTATACTCTTTCCAATGGTATTAATAATATTTTTCTAGCTACACAATAAAAAACAAATAGGTCAAATCCGCCATGTTGCGGTGATCAAATTAGATTGAAGCTTTCCGCATGTCAGATACATTGTTTACTACTCTATTTCTCTCTAGCACTATGGGTGAGGGTGAATGGTACCGAGGAGATGGTTGTCTATCAATAACGCCCGCGTACACTTTACCTACACTTAACGACGTAGTACGTAGTAATACATAGTACGTTATATGTCGACATATCTACGACGACATATATGTAAGTCATACCATGAACGCAATAAACATCGACACATTAGGTATGCATTATCCGAACTCTGTATCTCCTTCATACGATATATATATATATATATATATATATATATATATTTATATATATAGACGAATGCACCTCGGAAACAAATATCTTTCTCGTAATCGTGTTTCGTAAAAGGTAATACCTAAATAAATGATAATCATAATTATGTCGATAATTAATAGCAAGAATATTTATTAATTTGCATATTAAAACACGTGAAAACCGCTCATTATATTCCAGACGGTAACTAAAATCATACTATACTATTTCTAAATATACACACATATGTCCCGTCCGTATTGTTTGTAAAGATAACCCGCACATGTATATTCACATAGGACTTAATTATCTACACTGTATAGATATATCTTATATTTAGGATCATTACTGTTACTGAACTAGGTAATTTAAAATATAATACCTATAACTATAATTGTTAAATTTGATCGATTGTATCTACATTGAATATATATATATATATATATATATATATATATATATATATATATAAAAACGCTATCCTATATTCTATTCAAGATATGCAAGTAACATTAATTATCTATTGTTTGTTTTAATGTCAAGACTATCGGTACTTTATTATTTATAATCCATATTAATATATTATCGCCCTTATTAATATTCGTATTGTTTCGTATTACACATTGAAATATAAACCGCATTATTTATATATAATATACGTAATAAACATATATAATGAAGGTTATTGAATATTAAATACAATAATTATACACATATCACCAGTATACTACCACGTTATAGAATACATGACTATAACAATGCCATTAACGTAACGTTATGTATATAATTATTACAATGAATTTAATGTCGAACCAATATGAAATATGTAAATAATGAATATAATATATTAAATTTAAATTGTATAGAATTAATAATGTAAATATTTAATAAATTAAATGGAATACAATTTGTTGAAATATTTATTTATTGTAAAAATCTTTAAAATATAATAATAATATAGTGAACTAAGTTATACTATTTCTATATAACTATGTTATATAACTATGTACTTCTTAATAAGTCTAAATATATCTTATTACTTTATAATATAACATATAAATTATAAAAAGAGGTATATTAAGTAGTATTCTCTACTATGTATAATAAATTCCGATAACTATTTTCTTTCTTTTTATTCCGTTTCAAATGTTGACATATATAATTTAAATATCACTTTAAAATCTGCATACCCTCTTGATCGTCTTCCTATTTATTTATTTCATAATCTTGCTTCTTTTCTAATACCTTTTATATCAACTGTTGTTAAAAGTTCTCTTAGACCTGGCAAAATACTTGATATTTTAAAGGATGCAGTATTTATATAACTTCTAAAAAATCATAATCTCGATAAATAAATATTATGCAATTATAGAACATGGTTATATATAACATGGTTATATATTGAAATATCACAATGTTCCTTTATTAGTAAAATTATAGATACAATTGTGACCAAACAATTAAATAATTATTTATTACATTTTAATATTCTTAATCCCAAACAGAATGGGTTCTAAAATTTCATAGTACGGAAACTATTTTAATTTCTCTAACTATTATATTTTATATTATATTATTATGACTATTGATAATAACAATAGTATACAATTATTACTTCTCGATTTATCATCAGCTTTTGATACAATTAAGAATGATTTATTAATTGCTCGCTTACAAATTAATGGGTTATCTAATACTGTTTTATAATGGTTTATATCGTATCTTCAAAATAGATATTTTTCTATAAAAATTAATAATGAATATTCATCTAAAAAATTACTTAGTCATGGTGTACTACAAGATTCAGTACTTGGTCCTATATTATTCTCAATTTATCTGTTACTCTTGATTTACATTTTCCGCCAGTTACCTGATATTAATTATCATCTTTATGCGGATGATTTACAAATTTATATTGAACTACCTTAACATTATCTTCCATCTGATAATTATTCTTTGTTGACTTTTTTTATGGCCTTAAAAAATTGGTGTTTACAAAATAATCTAATGTTAAATATGACATCTCTTATTAATTGTTCTCATGTTAATTCCATTTTTCCTCCAATAATTGTTGATGGACAAATTATTTCGCCAATAATTCTGTTAAAAATCATGGTTTTATTTTGATAGTTAGCTAAGTTTTATCGATAAGATCTCAAGTGTATGTCGATCTTCTTTTTGTAACTTACATAAAATAAAAACTATTTGAATTTGTTTACCTGATAATATTTGTAAGCTCTTTATTGCATCTTATAAGCTCCTATCTTGTATTGAGTACTGTAATTATGTATATCACGGACTTTCTTTATATTCTATAAATTGCATAAAGTTACACGGTATTCAGTACGCTTACTATTTCGCATACAATTATTTGATCACGCTTGCACTTCCGAAAAATGATATATCGTAAAATGGTTATCTGCTAAACAGCGATCAATATACAACATTATTATGATTGTTTATAAATTCATATACATTAAATCACCTACATATTTAAAAAATGTGCTGACATATTTTACAGCTTATCATTTTTACATCCCATTTATTATGTATATTATATTAATTTCTCAATATTTTTTTTCAATATAATTAATTTAAATCAAATAAATAATATATTTCTTATTTATAAAATACACCATCAACATTTGTTTTTTATAACATAATTAATTTAAATCAAATAAATAGTATATTTCTAAAAATTCTAGTAATTTTATTTCATATGGAGAATTCATAGAATATACAATAGTTGTATATTTATATTTAAAAAATGGTAAAATCATTAATTTCTCATTACAATATAAGTATAATTAATTATAACTGATTATATATGACTATAATAAATAACTGTACGTAAATAATATATATATTGTTGTGAAATTGTATTGTATAAATTGCATTAATAAAATATATATATTTAGTTATTTATATTTTTTATATTTTTTGTTTGTGTTAATATTATAAATAAGTATATACAAATATTCATTTATACCAAGTTTTATTTATAAAAGTTAAACTTCTTCATTTTTCTAGCTTCCCAATCCGATATTAATACTTTCATATGTAATATGTTGTAGTATTCAAACTGTATATTTAGTTTCAGATGTTGATTCTTCGTGTATTTTTTGTAACATTTTAGAATTACATAACGGTTGTTATCCACCGTGTCCGATTGTTCTATTCTATTTATAGATTTTATTTCTTCTTGACTTCTACGCTTTCCGTTCCGCTGAATTATTTCATATTTTTTCTAACTAGATATAATTTCCTACGTTTTGTAATATGTTCATTATTACTTATACGTTTTCTATTTCATTTGGTTCTAGTAGTATAATCACTATGTCTACTATTAGATATATTCGCAGATATGGGTACCGTATAATGATCGATAATCTTACATCTATAGGAATACGGTATTAGGGTTCTTCTAAACGCTGGTGGTGTACAGTAATACAACGACTGTTTACTATCGGATTTAGTCGTTCTACTGACATTACGAGACCGACTCTTGACTATACATTTAGCTGGGGCTAGAAGATAAAAGATATATATGTAAGTATTTAGAAAGAAATTATCTCGGATTTGCCATCCTAAATAATAATATCGAAGTAAATAAACAGAAGAGCCCATGGATGAATCATGAATTGCATGAGTCATGAATTATTAACATTGATTTCGATAGAATTAAACTTTTATTAGAATTACACAATCAGTACGGTTATGAATAGCGAAATAGAACTTACAATGAAAGAATCGAGGCGATCAAGAAGAATGGGGAGTTTTAGGTAGCAAGAGGAACACTGTACGCAAGTTTATACCGAGGAGTAGAGTTTAGCGAGAAACGAATCCGAAAATAGTAATAATATCCGTATACACTGTGTCTCAAAGCATCTACTGCTCACCACGAAGATATACTTACAGCGTATCATAGATTAACCCATGGATAAACCTATATCATGTATGAGTCACGAATTATTATCATTAATTTCGATAGAATTATACTTTTATTAGAATTACACAATTATTACGGTTATGGATAGCGAAATAGAACTTAAAATGAAAGAATCGAGGCGATCAAGAAGAATAGGGAGTTCGAGGAAGCAAGAGGAACACTGTACGCAAGTTTATACCGAGGAGAAAAGTATAGCGAGAAATGTATCCGAAAATAGCAATAATATCCGCAAGCTTGCTAGCACAATGTCTCAAAGCATCTACTTCTCACAACGAAGATAGACTTACAGCGTATCACAGAAGAACCCATGGATAAACCTATATCATGCATGAGTCACGAATTGTTATCATTAATTTCGATAGAATTATACTTTTATTAGAATTACACAATTATTACGGTTATGGATAGCGAAATAGAACTTACAATGAAAGAATCGAGGCGATCAAGAAGAATGGGGAGTTTGAGGAAGCAAGAGGAACACGAGCAAGTTTATGCCGAGGAGAAGAGTTAGCGAGAAAGGAATCAGGAGATAGCAATGATATACACATGCATAATGTAGCAAAGCATCTACAGCTCATCACGAAGATAGACTTACAGCGTATCACAGAAGAACCCATGGGGTAACCCATATCCTGCAGGAGATAACGAAGTAGCATGAGTAAGCAATATCTAGAGTGAACTCGAGTGTATGCTAAGTTAATACACTTGAAATAAGCAAACAGGAGATTACAGCCTAACTGAATATATAGAAGAATACGTAAAATTAGGTAAGAGTGAAGTAATGGAACTTACTAGTGGACAGAAGAGATCACGAAGGAAGAGGAGGAGGAGGAGGAGGAGTATACAAGAAGAACGGTATACGATAGAAGATGTATATGTTAACTGATTAGAAAGAAGTGAATGAGGATATGTCAGCCTAAAGAATAATGCTTGCTGTAAAATTCACCTCATGTAGTTAAGAGCGTGAATTTTACAATGTTATCGAAGCGGAATGAAACAGAAGAGAACGTACGTCGTACGGAGTGAATTCAGAGAAGTGGAATAAAGAAACAAGGATAATATATAATTGAATACTAATTATTTAGTTATGAATTGAAAATCTGGCATACAAATTTCATGTTTAACTCCGCTTCGATACAATCGTAAAACTATCGGTACGTTCACTAAACGAGGTGTGTTTTATTCTAGAATTCTTTGTTAGGCTAACATCTCATTGTGAGCTTCTTTCTAATCAGTTAACATATCCATCTTCTATCGTACACCGTTCTTCTTGTATCCTTCTCCTTCTCATAAGTGATATCTTCTGTCCATTAGTTGTAAGTTCCATAACTCCACTCAAATATAATTTTAATTTATTCTTCAATATATTCAGTCAGGCTGTCGAATTAATTTCCCGTTTCGCTTATGTCGTGATTATTAACTTAGCATCCACTAGCGTTCACTCTAGATCTTGCTTACTCCTGCTACTTCGTTATCTCCTGCAGGATATGGGTTAACCCATGGGTAATCTGTGATACGCTGTATGTCTATCTTCGTGGTGAGCCGTAGATGATTTGAGACATTGTGCTAGCGAGCTTGCGGATATTATTTCTATTTTCGCTTCTCGCTAAACTCTTTTCCTCGGTATAAACTTGCTCGTGTTCCTCTTGCTTCCTCAAACTTCTAATTCTTATTAATCGCCTCGACTCTTTCATTGTAAGTTCTATTTCTCTATTCATAACTGTACTAATTGTGTAATTATAATAAACGTATAATTCTATCGATATCAATGTTAACAATTCGTTTGATATTAATTATAAATATAAACAATGAAAGCTTTTAATGAAATATTTTTAATAAATTTAAAGTTAATAAAATATAAAATTATGTATTATAATTGAATAAAATATTAATAATATAGTAAAGTTAACTTATATTTAATGTATATTTCAAACACAAAGTTATTTTATTATTTAAGTGTTGTTGTGCATTCTCGATGTTACATGTTATTGTATTATTGAATTCGTGACCATTTTTAAAAGTAATTAATTTAATTATTGAACAGAGGTTGGATGGTTTGTGATTATTGTATATTATACATGCATTCTATTTTATAGTTATCTACATAATTAGTTGTCTATTGAAGGTAATATACTAAGTTAATGACGTAGTAGTAGTAAGAAGTTCGTGGTAAACTTACCGGTATATTATATATTGGTTTGAGAGGTATACCTCTACAACATATATGTGGTACTCTTACTAGTAGCTCGCGTGTAGTAAGAGGTAGCTGTCTTCGAATAACTACCTGGATATTGTCATAACTATGAAATAATTTAAGTTGTATATAAGGATTAACTTTCAGAATGTTTCTGGTAGCTTCGGGAATTATCGGTACCGTTGTGGTTAAGTCAAGCCTCGCCTATCGCGGGTAGATATAGTGTATATATGTTAGTTATGATTCGAACATGGATTCAATTTAGAAGTAAGTCTGTTGCCATTACTTGATTACATTTAATATAAAACTAACTAATTCAATAGTATTACTGCACTTTAATTTTTTAATTAATATTTTTGATCAATATTTTCTTTCTTTTTCTAACTTAATTTTTTTATCGGAAGGACATGCGTAATGAAGTATACAATATACTGTAACAGTATCCCATTATCACATCTCTGAATACGCTATATTACGACGTTAAGGGTATGCTGTGACTTTAGGGGACTCAACCTGAAAATGGTGAGAGACTTATTTCCATTGCCACGAGTCGATGAAGAACTAGAAGCGTTGCGCGGCGCCAAGTTATTTAGTTCAGTAGATTTAGCGCATGGCTTCCTCCAGTGTGCACTGGCACAGGAGGATCGATATAAAACTGCGTTTAGTGCGGGTTCAAGAGGTCTCTATGAATACACTCGAATGCCAATGGGATTAGTGAATGCGCCAGCAACTTTCTCGCGGCTAATGCAGTCTTGCTTAGGCGAAGAAAATTTAAAATCCCTAATTTTATATCTAGATGATATTCTCGTGTTTTCCGACTCATTCCAGCAAATGATAACTAGATTGCGTTGGACGTTTAGCAAACTGCGAAGTTACGGTTTGAACATAAAATCTAAGAAATATGTTTTATTCCAATCGAGCGTGACATTTTTAGGAACACGTGGTGTCAGCGAAGGGTATTGAGACCGACCCCGATAATATCCGCGCAGTTATCGACTGGGATATCCCGACATCGGTGAAGGAGGTGAGGTCATTTTTGGGGCTGACCGGATACTACCGGAAGTTCCTGCCGAGGTATTCGTCGATAGCCAGTCTTAAAGTTGACTGACTTAACGAAAGATGACGCGAAGTTTGAGTTGACAGCGGAGTTCCAAGAGGCCTTTGATTACCTCAAAGTAAAACTGACAACGGCGCCTATTCTAGGTTACCCGAACTATGATATCCCGTTTATTTTAGAAACTGACGCTAGTCTAAAAGGACTAGGAGCTGTGCTTTCGCAGAAACACGAGGGTCTCAACTATGTAGTTGCGTATGCGAGTCGTAAACTAAGCGGCGCGGAATATAATGACTCGAACTATAGCTCGATGAAATTAGAGTTACTCGCTCTGAAATCGGCAGTAACTCAAGCTTTCAAACAGTATTTAGCCGGATCCGAGTTTCACGTGTACACTGACAATAACCCCATAGTCCATTTCCAATCATCGAATGCGGCGCTAGCACAAAGAGATGGATTGCGCAGCTAAGCGATTACCATTTGGTCATGCATTTCCGGTCCGGGAAACTGAATGCTAACGCTGATGCACTAAGTAGACAGCATATGCATGTACCGGATGAGTTAAGAGCGATAAGGGTAGAAGCGCGAGTACCGGACACACCGGAAGACGTAACCTCACTACATGAGAGTGATATAGCGGCGTACCAGAGCGAGGACATCGATATAGCATGCGTGGCGATAGCGGTGTAGTAGTATAGCGAGTAATTGGACGAAGAAAGCGAAAACCTTATGATGCGAGCGAGCGAGAGCGATTAGAGGATAACCGGCGTATTATATAGATGCAAAGAGCGAGGAGGCGTTACCGTGAGGCAATTAGTGATTCAACATTCCTTAAAGGCATGTGTCCTGTATGCTTTACATTAAGGACTAGGTCACCAATGAATACAGAGAACTTGGTCTCTAGTTAGCGAGCGATTCTATTGGGTAGGAATGTGGGAAGCCGTGTGCGCATATTGCAAATCATGTAAGCGATGCGGGCTAAATAAGGCGACGCGAGCCAAACCCGAAATGGGAACATTGCGTGCCCAGCGTCCACTCGACGTGATAGCGATAGATTTCACTACCGTAGAGAAAAGCGATAAGGGAATAGAAAATATCTTGGTGATCACTGACGTATTCACTAAATACGCGCAGGCGATTCCGACACGGAACCAGACAGCTAAATGCGTAGCTGCTGTCCTAAAAACCTGGTTTGCCCGGTTCGGGTTTCCACGCCGGATCCATAGTGATCAGGGTAGAAATTTCGAGTCGGCAATAATCCGAGAACTATGTGAGGAAAGGAGTATAATTAAATCGTGAACTACCCCGTATCATCCTCAAGGAAACGGGATGGTAGTGCGATTTAATCGAACCCTCCACAATTTACTGCGAACCCTAAGCGATGATGAAAAGAGAGCCTGGCCCGACCACATAGCGACCGTAGTCTATGCGTATAATTGTACTCCGCATGCTAATACGCATGCTAATACGTAATGTAGTGTACTTTGTGTGAGTGTGTGTTCAAATGAGTTTAGAGTATTATATTAGATTGGCGGCGCGGTGTGATATTAAAGCAGTATGATTGTGAGCATGAATGTTACATAACATATATATTATATAATATAAGCGCGAGGATATTTGTCAGGGTTGATGAATGTTTATATAACGATAATCATCATGTATCCCCCACCACGTAGCATCACCACGTATCCGTCACCACGTATTCCCCACCACCTATCCCGATCTTCACCCTGCGACCACGACGACGGCGGCCACTACGACTGATGAGCTGCTTCTGGAACGATACGACCTGTTTCTGGAGCGCTACCGACTCCAACCGTATTATTATTATTATGTATCTCGCACGCCCCTTAACATATTGTGGGCGTGACGTCTTGAATTGTGCCAAGGTGAACTTGACTTTTGAGCTAGAATGAGACGTATACACTATTTTAAAGTTGACCTCGTCAATCGAAATGATAACAAACGGTGGGGGAGATTAGATATTATCCGGTATATCAGCGTTTTAGCTACACATAATTCGTGAACATGGTTGTTGGAACCGGTTGTCATCTATTGATATGACCTAATACTAGTCGCAATCTTTGAACTACGTCTCTTTAAACGCGATTATAATATTACCACGTAATTCGAAGTTTATTTATTTACTTTTATTTATAAATAGTACACAATTCTAAATTTTTTCATATTTAGTAAATATTAATATTTCTAAATTAACTCAGTTTTAATATTATAATTTAAAGTAAATATATACGTATGTGTTAATATAAGTATTTATATAGGTATATGTGTTAAAAATGACGATCTTAAAGGCATTAATATGGAAAGATGCAAAACAAATGTCTAAAAATTACAAATTGATAATAATAATATTACTATTCTTCGGAATTCAAATCTATGTATTCCACGTTCAGGTTAATATTGTATTATATATATATGTTTATATATATATATATATAAATTATTATAATATCAAAATTAACCTATTTAATGGATACAAACAAAGAAAACGCACGATATATATTCCGAGTGGATTCGCGTAGAGAAAACTGCACTCGAGTAGAATTATAAATGCGTCAAGGAGTACAATTGTTACTTTAAACGTTACGCCACACTACAAACAAATGGCGACGAGTGGATTCGGGGGGGGGGGGGGGGTTAAGGTAAATTCACCGAATGTACACGTCAAGCACGGTACCCTAGATATATTCATGAAATACTGATTAACATTTATAATAGCCCAAATAATATGGTATGTGTTTTATTATTTGATATGTAAGATATCTATCATTGTAAACTATAATAATATTATTTTAATTCCAAGTAATCACTCTTCTTAATCATATATATATATATATATATATATATATATATATATATATATATATATATATATATATATATCTGATAATAATAATAATAAAATTTATATATATTAGATGCATATCTATTTATAATATAAATAATATGCTAACTAATATGTACGGTTAAAATAATCTTAGCGATACGGCTCTACGCGTTCACTAGGACATGACCTTTAGGTCACGAGTAATTGTATATGTATGAGCATGTGTTTTAAATTAACGTATTATCGGTATAACCTAGTCAATTCGTGTTAGTAATCTACTAACATCTCAAAGTTAGTCATTTTTTGTGCGTCCAATTTAATAACGTAATATAGTAAAATCAATATATTATATATCTAGGTGGTGGCTTAAAAAAATATTTAATAATCTATGTAAAAATCTGACATTAATATATATATATATATATATATATATATATATATATATATAATATTATTAAACTATGATGTTTACAGAGGCAGACAATTAATAAATTCAAAGATGCCCGCGAAGCCGGCAAAGAGATGATAAAGAATTTAGGAAATACGAAGGACGGTAAATCGGTTAGTGTTGAGACTATCGACGAATCATCACATGTTTTGGCCAGTGCAACACCTTGATTTTAATAATAAAATATTAATTTTTTTAACATTTTATATATAATAATCATAATATTTGATTATTTCTCTTTACAACGGTATATCGCACAGTGCATAAACATACTTAAAAGTGACATAAATAAGCATTTATAAATACGAGCTGAAATTAGTTCATATAAATATGATGATTTTTTCTAATCTCTAATTTTTAAAACGTGAATATCTCTGAATAAAAAAAAACTGTTACTATCTATATTTGAACCACTTTCGATTATAGAAATACTTATTCAAATTACATGAAATGTTCACAGTATATTAATATTATGTTACTCTTCAGATATAACTATATAAAACTAATACATTATTCAATTATATATAATATTTTTATATTTTATTGAAATTTCTTGCATATTTTTTTTCTTCTAGAAATAGCTATTATGTTTATCCATTTTAAATATAATTTTAATAATCTAAATCTCATAATCGATAGTTATATTTGTAGATAAATATTAGTTATATAATATAACTATATATCATATATATATATATATATATATATATATATATATATAACTATATATCATATATATATATATATATATATATATATATATATATATTTATATATATATGAATATATATATATATATATATATATATATATATATATATATATAAATATATATATATTAGTATATATATATTAGCATATTAATATATGATTAAACGATGCCGTACAGAGTAAGAAAATCGAGGACATACTAGATTCCAGTGAAGGCAAACAGCTGATAGATGAATTAGGAAAGGTTTTGAACGACACGTCGATTAGTAATATATATAACTACTATAGTGATGTTTGTGGTTATACATCTAAATAGATAGGGATGTGGTATGTTAGCCCTGTATACCGCGGTTAATAGGTATCATCAAAGTGAATTTAACTATAATTATAATTATTATAAATATATTTATTTTGAACTACCTGTATGGCTCAGTTGGCTAAGGCGTCAGCCACGCAAGCAGTAGGAAGCGAGTTCGAGCCTCGTCTGGACCATTAAAATAGGTCTTTAAATAATATTTAGAAGTGATCTTATATAATTGTGTATGCATAAATGATAAGTTCTCATTAAAACCTGTGATTCATTAATATGAGAGCGGCTTCAAAGGTACATTATAGCCATATGGTTATAAGGTAAAACTTGTCTGGCAACCGTCATAGTAGAATCATAAATATAATTATTCTAGAATTTTAGAATGTTTTATTTAAAAAATATGTTAATCTATTTGTATTTAATAAATATATAATTTAATAATTGATACTTATTCGATCTATCTCTCTCTCTCTCGACACTTTCAAGGTCCAATGAACCTTTAATATTATACAATTTAACCTAAACGTTCTTGAAATATATTTGTATAATGAACGTTTATCAACGGTGTTTATAAACGTTCTTTAGACATTTGAATTCCAATGAACCTTTACTATTATAAAATGTAACATAAACGTTCATGAAATAACTTTATATAAAGAACGTTTATCAATAATGTATAAAAGTTCATTAGATATTGAACATCACAATGACCTTTTGTATTAAAAGTATTATATTATTGTATATTTAAGATAAAATATCGAATAGGGAGAAAATATAGTGAAAATAAAGTGATATAAATATACTGATATTATTATAGAGATATTATTAAATACAGAATTATTTAAAAAAAATTCTTGCCAATAATATTAATTTTCGCCTAGGTTATTTTTTAAATACAGATACAATATCATATTTTACCTTTTCTTTATTTAGTTAAATTGATTTATATATTGATTTATCGTTCACAGCGAGCACTGCATCATCTCCTTCAGCGTTATGTGAATACAGTTCTGAACAGTATTCTGTCCATCTTTTCCTAACATCCATTTTATCAGTGATACATTTGCCATGTTTATCCTCTATATTTACAGCGGCATTATCCTTCGGTTTAGTTAGATCTTTGACAATTTGGTAGGCTCTCTTGGTGTTATTCCTGGTTAAACAGTCACCAATGTCTATACATTTCTGGTTAATCCAATTTTCCTTAGCTTTCTTCATCTCTCTTTTTATTTGAGTGTTAACCTGCTTGTAACTACTTCCTGATAGGAATTTTGTCTTTTTCAGTTCTCTTCTTAAGTCACACATATCCATCAGTTCTTCAGTGATCCAGTTTTTCTTTTTCTCTCTATGTTTACCTAGAATTCAGTGGCTTTATCTATCAGTGTTTTATTCATTTTTTGTAATATCTCTTCGTTGTTGAATATTTTTGTTAAATGTTGTGCTGATAACTTTTCATCAATTCTATGTTTAAACAGTTTTTAATATCTGGGTTTTTAAGTTTCTCAAGATTAAATTTATTTCGAGTGAATTTTTCTTTCTTTGGATTTTTCAGGCGAAGACAAAATGTCATCATAACCATATCGTGATCACTACCTATGTCTGATCCAGGGAATGATCGAGTCTTGTTTATATTCACGCTTGTAGTAAAACGTTTACTGACTAGGATATAATCAATTTGATTATGATATAATCCACCAGTACTATGCCAGGTTTGTATTCTTGATTTTTTGTGGGGACCAAATGTATTTGCTACTATGAGATCATTTGTTTTTGCAAATTCCAGGAGTCGATAACCTCTCTCGTTTGTTGTTGAATTGCAAAATTTCCCGGAGGTTCTTCCCCAGTCTGTTATTGCATCCTTACCAATTTTTGCATTCCAGTCACCTTGAATCACCAGTATATCTTTCTTTGAAATTTTTGAGATGGAGTCTTGTAACTCGTTGTAGAATAATTCAGTTTCTTCATCTGTATGATCGGTTGTCGGGGCATATACTTGGATTATTGATATGTTAAACGGGGTTGCATGTAATCTTATAGTCGCTAACCTTTCATTTATTGGGTTGAAGCACATGACCATTCGTGTTATCTCACTGTGTATCACAAAACCCACACCATTAATATGTTTCTTATCGTTTCCAATATAGTATAATTTGTGGCCTTATATTGTCTGAATTTCGTTCACTCCACGTTTACGTACCTCACTCAATCCTAACACATTCCACCTGTATCTGTCTAATTCATGAGTAAGTTCTTCAAGTTTACCATCTTCTCGCAGAGTTCGTACATTCCATGTACCTATGTATGTCTCGTTTCTTCTTGTCTTAATCTTATATTCTTCAGTAGCTAACTTTTCGTTATTATCCTGATGAGCGATAAATGATGCGGACCTTTTTAACCCGGGCGACGTCCGAGCCGGTATGTTCTTTGTAATTGTATTTGAAATCATATTTGCGTATCTTGGGCAGATAAGATCAGCGGAGCCTACTAAACGTAGTTTCCAGGGTGTGGCACGCGGAGCCTGCTGATAGAGTTGGGTACTGGGTCTAGGTTTTACCTTTTCACCAGCACCCCTAACACCCCTTCATAATCTAGGTCTATTAAATGTTTATTATTGTTGAAATTAAAATTCTATATATTTAATTGTAAACTAGGTAATATGTATTTGCTAGGGTGTAAATCTAAGATATATTGTAAAATATTTGTTTTATTAGTTAAATCAATATTGTTTTGTGATCTAGGATCTGTAGATAAATCATTACAATAGCTATTCGAGACATTCGAATTAATTGTTTCGCATGGTTACGTGTCATTAATAGTGTTTATATGAATGTTGTTATTATGTAAAATGTTGGTTTGTATATTTTCAATGTAATCTAATAAATGTGTTGTATCTAAATGTATGGGCAAAGTGACGTTAGGGTCATAGTTAGTACTGTTAGTATCAGTAATGTTATCAGTATCATATGTATCTTCAATATCGTTTTTGGGATTGTTAGTTAGTAGATTGTCTATGTGCAAAACAGGCTGTACAATATGATTTATATTATCGCATGTCTTGAGTGATCGAACCAGTGATTTGTACTTCGCATGACCGATGAGTTGTGATAGCCTGTAGAGACCTCTCAGTAAACTTCTCCGATATCTCCTTATTGATTGGAAACCTCTTCAAGTCACTTTTTTGAAAGTATATCAATTTCGATTAACGCAAGATTTCTCGAGACGCCTTCAGACCAACGCTATCTCGACTGGGACGTGATGTTGTTTAATATCGTATCTGTGTATTCAATATGGTATTCATATGCATGCATACGTCGACGATGAATAGCAAGTCCACGAGTACCCTTGAACTGTTTACAACAGGTTATTCAAGAGCCTTCATTGGGTTGATCCATTAGGGCGTATAGAATCTATACGTAAAGTTGTATTACACAAGGATATAATTCAGCCAGTTAAGACTGTTATACAAAAACCGAATGAATGTATATGAAAGTGAAACGCGACCGTTCACGGTGAATGACAGCGCACGAATTATGTACTACTATTATTAATAGTTAGCATTACAATTCCACACCCTCACATAGATACCTGATACGGCTGGCAATGTTTCCTTCGGTAACCCCGAACACAAATCTACGAATGAGATATCACCGCCTGCAGGACGTGATGAATACGTTAGTTTTAGTGCTGCGAGTGCACCCGTATTTAGTTATCGATGTCAATGAAACCGATCAAATGTATATATTTATTTATATATATATATATATATATATATATATATAAGAATTATTACATTCAAAGCAAAATACTTTATCACTATGGTCTGTCATTTTTGAATTATAAAATAAGTTACATTTAGCTTATAGAGTATATATATATATATATATATATATTTAATACAATACACATTCATATTTATCATGAACTAATATATATATATATATATATATATATATATATATATATAAATATATATATATATAAATAATCAATATTCTTCACTTAGTTAATTATAACATTAATTGTTTACATTTTATAATTATATTTAAATATACAACTATATAGATTACTATTATCGACACATTACCAGTATTTGATAATCTACAGTACTTTGTTAGTAATCTTAATACATATATTGGGCAGGGAACTTATGTATTCGGCGTTTAATAATATAATACACTCATTTGTTCATAATAGTTCATAATTAATATATAATTATATATATATATATATATATATATATATATATATATAGTCGTAATATAACCAGTTGGTGGACAATGCAAAATATAATCATTTGGTAACCATTTTTTATAAGATAGCCATGAAGGTGAAAATTGACATACTAATTAATTATGATATACTCTTTGAATATATCTAATTATTTTTTCAAAATAATGAATAGTAAAATATATATAAAAATATTGTCTACCAAATAAAAATTATGTATAAGCTAACTAATTTGTTGACAATATTAACTTATGCATATAATACTTATTTTGTGGACAAACTGAACTTTAACATTTTCGCTCCAACTTTATTATTTTCTGATATATATGTTCTATAATTAATGACAAATTTCATGACATACCCGGATGACATATTTTATATTTATACATATTAAATTAATTTCGTATATTCAATATAATATTGGATAATTTAAACTATTTTACCTTTTCTATCAATCACGAACATATTATATATGGTTAGTTATATTTTAAAATAACTATATATTATTTATATCATATAATATCTTCATTATATAACATAAATATGTCTTTTATTTTTATATTATGTTTATATAAGAATTTTTCGGATAATTTAAAAAGCACATGTCACATTTTAATAATTATATTATAATTATTATATCATAATACATTATTATTAAATAATATGTAAGCATAATTATAATATATATTAGATAAATTACTTAGATATAAAAACGGGCTCTATTATAGAATCTATACGAACTAATGTACATTTTATTTCAAAATAAAAATATGAAATTTTAATTATGAAAATGTATCATATAGTTGGTATTATGATAGCATAAGTTAACTTTAATTATCAATTATCAATAGATTATTATATTCTTGTGTTTATTTATTAAAATATACATTTTAACATGCATTTATATTTAAATGAAACTATTGAAATAAGTATAATTATTGATCAATATTATTAATTGAATATATGGATTATGGTCAAAAGCTTCGCGAATTAAACGCCCGCAAACTTGTTTATTCGAATTAGTGATTCTACAATAGCTTATGATTGGTCATTATAATTAGCGTATGTTTATTTATAGACTATCATACATGCAACGGCTTATAATTACCATATATTTATATATGTGTGTGTTTTATAAGCTCACTAGGGATGTAATCATTTACAGTAATGCAGCTAAAAAAACCTAAACAATATTAAAATTAACCCAACCAAATCAAACCAAACAAGTGAAAATAACTAAAACTATAAATATTAATGTTTCAACAAACAATCATACGCTATTGTAAATTCAGTAATTCGAATAAACAATTTTGCGAGCGTTCAAATCGCGCATCAATCGCGAAGCTTTTGACCAGGTACCGAATATATATATATATATATATATTCAGGCCGCCGATATAATTAAGAGTTCAATTTGGGCGGTCTTACTAATATATAAGAGCCGCCCGATTTATAAATATATGTCACTAAAGTAAATATGTTATGCTTGATTTCACACGCTAAAATATTCCATACGAGTAACATACATAAACTGCTTTTGTGTATTATATCATATTAAACAAATCCACAAATATATATTATAATTATATGTATAATAATATAATCCATATATATATATATATATATATATATCTATAGTTATCCGTTATAGTAATTGTACAATTAAATATTTGTTAATAAATTTGATTTTTTATTAAATTTTAATTTATTTAACTATTAGAAATCATTCGATTATTATTCGAATATGTTACGTACACATGAGATCGATATAGTTTTAGAAATTTCGTTTAATTGCAAGTAGAACTAATATATTATATATGTATACGAATATAATCCATCGATATGTTATCTGTTTTAGTAACAATTAAATATTTGTTAATAAATTTGTTATTAAATTTTAATTTATACTATTAGAATTTATTCGATTATATTCGAATATGTTACGTACACATGAGATCAATATAGTTTTAGAATGTCTGTTTAATTTCAAGTAGAACCAATATATTATATATGTATAATATAATCCATCGAAATGTTATCCATTATAGTACCTTATAATTTCTAATAGTACAAATTGAAATTTAATAAAAAATAAAATATTTAATTGTACAGTTGGTACCTGGTCAAAAGCTTCGCGATTGATGCGCAATTTGAATGCCCACCAAATTGTTTATTCGAATTAGTGAATTTACAATAGCGTATGAATCATACGGCGTATGATTGTTTGTACAAACATTAATATTTTTAGTTTTAGTTATTTTCACTTGTTTGGTTTGGTTTTGTTAGGTTTATTTTTAATATTGCTAGGTTTTTTTAGCTGCATTACATCCCGAGTGAGCCTATAAAACACACACACATGTTAATGATAAGCCGTTGCATGTATGATAGTCTATAAATAGACATACGTTAATTATAATGGCCAATTATAAGCTATTGTAAATTCACTAATTCACATAAACAATTTTGCGGGCATTCAAATTTCGCATCAATCGCGAAGCTTTTGACCATAATCCATATTAGTTCTACTTGCAATTAAACGAAATTTCTAAAAGTATATCGATCTGTTATACAGTTACTATTAATATTATTATACATGTATAATATATATGTATATAATTATAATATATATTTGTGTTAATATGATAATACACATAAACAACGTATGTATGTTACTCATATGGAATATTTTAGCATGTGAAAGCGTAACATATATTTACATCGATGGGCGGCTCTTAAATATATCGGTGGCCTGCTTCTCCTGTATCCATATATATTATATGATTATTATAATACCATATCATATTAAATATTGTTAACAATATAATAATTATACTTTATGAAAAATATACAATCAGCATTAGTTAATATAGAAATAAAAGTAATTTAATAAATATAGTTTTAAATAAAATTGCCGTTTGTACGTTCTAACCAAACAGGGTAGTTTATTTGTAATCTTCGGCGAAAACCATTTTAACATACTTGTGTATATTTATAATATGATATTATAATTCATATATTTATTAATATTATAGTAATAAATTATTAATATTTTAAAGTATTAAATAATACTATAATTACTTAATATACTATATTTATTGCTTATAGAAAACTGAAAATTCAAATTATGAAATAACTGCTATACTAATACCGTACACAAAAATATTAATACTACTACTTTAATCCCATGAATACTTTTTTAATATTCTAATCTAAATAATCAAATTGTTTACATCACTACATAATATATATGATGTTAAACACTATTATATAATACATATATATGTAATATTTAAATAATAATTCACTGATAATGCATATTGTATAATTATTTTACATTTGTACGGTATTATCAAAGATTTTCATAAGGAAAGATATAACACTTACGCGAAATCGTGTAATTCGAATTTGTATACAAAATACCCCAGTGCCACCTATATCGGGTTACTTTTAGGAACTATGTGTTGTTTATAATGTAAATTCGTATTTAACTATACACTTTTAAAATGTTAAATAATATGCTTTAAATTAATATTTATATGATGAAAACTAAGTGTTCATTACTAATATATAACAAACAAATATGATATGTATGTTTTAAATACTATAAGTATATATTTAGTGAGTAAAAGCTAATTTATATTGCATGTAATTTAATAGAGCAATGAAAACATTGTTGTATGCAAACAGAGCCGAACCTAAATCTATTTCAGTGATTTCGATACTACTGCTAGCAGCGGTTGGGGATATTACTAAATTACGTTGTATGCATAGGGAGTGTTATAAATACTAATTGAACATGTAGGATAGCAAACTTATGCAATGGTTTGTATTTTAAATTATATAAATTACCTATTTAATCAATTAAATTAATACAGAATGTAGTAAATTTATTTTAAGAACTTTTATAATCAAATTAAAGAGAAATTACTCTAAAGCTATGCCAGTTAAATCACTAAAGATCATGAAGATCCAGAATTCAATAATATTATAACTAAAATGCATGATGGTCAAGACATTATTAAAAAAGATCCTTTATTTAAACATGTTAGTAATTCATTATTAGTATTTATATAAAATAAAAGTTTATTTATATATTTGTTTTAAATATATGTATATTCATTATTTGTTATTAAAATATCATATTCAATTATATATCTAATCAAATGTATTATTCTATTTATTATTCTGTATTATTTCTTTATTAATTTTATTTAATATATATTCATTATTTTTTATTATAATAATATATAATCTTTATAGAATTGATTTAGGAAATTTATTATTAAAGCTGGATTTATCAAATAATATATTTTGATATATAAAAGTAATGATCAGGATTCTATTCTAGAAATCGACTATATGATAAAGTTTGTAACATTTATATATTATCGATTTCAAAATATCAAATTAATGATTAATATTTATAAAATTTTGCTTTGATTAAAAATTGTTCAATTTATTTATCAATCTATTAAAAAATTCAAATTTATATACATATGATATTCAAATCGCCATATGACATATTCCATGTAACCTGTAACATTTAATTGTTGATATCCTATATCGTTTCTACACCAACTATTACCTACCTCACTTAATCTCCGTTCACAATCTATAAGCCTCCATTCCAGTAATTGCATGTATTTGTATTTGATTTTCGTATTTGATAAAAAACTATATATATGAATTTAATTTATATTTTATGTATAGGTGTTATAACTTATAATATCCCAAGCAACCAGTATATTGTTTACAGTTTTTTATCATATCGATTTTCTTTGGAAATCAAATAAATTTTAAATAGATTTCAATTAATTATTATGCAATCTGGTATAGAGATAGGGATTATTATTTTATGATTTAATATTTTATGTGTTAATTTATTGTATTTATATTTGATTCTTTAAGAAAAATATGTATAATATATTAATTTTCCTTAGCTTTTCCACTCCTCGCTATCTACATCATACTTCTTCAATTTTATCCATGATAAATCTTGCTTCTACAGGATTTTATAACTAATCTTCCCTTACCGTATACACCCACCTATCTACATTGCTTTAATTAACCTATAAATCTGATATATTCAATATATATCAATCACTAACCATGTAATATCTTTATATATATACCAAAGATTTTCCGAAGGAAAGATATAACACTTACGCGAAATCGTGTAATTCGAATTTGTATACAAAATACACCAGTGCCACCTATAGCGGGTTACTTTTAGGAACTATGTGTTGTTTATAATATAAATTCGTATTTAACTATACAATTTTAAAATGTTAAATAATATGCTTTAAATTAATATTTATATGATGAAAACTAAGTGTTCATTACTAACATATAACAAACAAATATGATATGTATGTTTTAAATTCTATAAGTATATATTTAGTAAGTAAAAGCTAATTTATATTGCATGTAATTTAATAGAGCAATGAAAACATTGTTGTATGCAAACAGAGCCGAACCTAAATCTATTTCAGTGATTTCGATACTACTGCTAGCAGCGGTTAGGGATATTACTAAATTACGTTGCATGCATAGGGAGTTTTATATCTTTGCTTCGCAAAATATTTGGTATAGGATTATATAGGACCTATATTTCATATTTTAATATTTGATCCTATGTATTATAAATTTAATAAGGACACCTATTTGTTATCCTAAGTACCATAAAATTGTCCAAGTTTTATATAAATATATTTTGAGAGCTACTCGAATGTCCGACGCGAATAAAATTAGCTAAAAATTCCCAGAACAACCCATCCTCTATCTATCATAGGCTATTTTTTTTGCTGTAATATATATGTAATATATGTATTTTTGTCCAGAACAACCCGATTTACTGAGAATTATCCAGAGATTGTATCTGGATAGTGATAGGAAATATTTTATTTCCAGAGTAACCGGCTCCTGATTATTAAGTATAATAAATCCATTAGTTTATACACAATATTATATTTGAAAGAAGGAGAGGATAATAATGCTGAGATTTATTTTGAACAATAGCCATGTCGTAATATGTGACATTATATATATATATATAATAATTAGGGATGTGTATAAGATGTACAGATAATTCTGTATCGGACTGTGTCACAGTCTATAGGCTACAATAATAAGTTTGGCGAATATAAATTCCTATTAAATAATAGCTTGGTATCTATATTTAGAGCGCTAACATTATATATATATCTTTGGTAGGAATACATATGTGTAGAAGGCACATGGATATATATATAAATATATAGATTATAATAATAAGTAGTTATATATATATGTAAGCATATAACACCCCCTTTATACATTTATATCTACAAGTAAATAATACAAGTGGGGATCGTACATTATTGTTAGATCAACGCAGCGCTACGGTTGACGAGGTTTGATTATCTAGATCCGGACCGGATGTCAACGGACTAGTTATGAGTGCGATATCCCTGGGATGAGAATGTAATGACACACAACTGAGGGGAATAACTACATCTGAACCGAGTATCGGTGGAGTAGAGGGTAGGGCAAGAGGTCTTGAGTGATTCTCTGATGCATCTCGGTGTGTTGGTACTACCTCCTGACAGGGCGTCGACGGGGAAGTAAGGCGGATATCTCATAGATTTCTCCCGAAGGTAGAACAATCCATACTGCGGATATTGTAACTCCGAAGTTTCATAGCTGGCTTCCATGTCTTTGATATGTGGTCACGCTGGTGAATGTTTGTGAGGGGTGTTATGTTGGACATGTACAATGAGTCTTGTTTTTTACTAGTGTCGTGTGGTTGACATATTGGATGATAATTTATTCTCATTCGACAAGTCTACGGGGTAGGTTCTAGGTAAAGGGTTTGCTAACTTGTGGCTGTAGAGCAGTTCGGTGGGGCTTTGTGTCGATAATTACTGGTTTAGATCATAGTAGAAGTGTCGACATCTGGAAGTTCTCAAACATCTTCAAGCTCTGCATGGTTCCTCGGCTAGGCCGTTACTTAGGAAGTGGTATGCCTGCTTGTCACGTGGTCGAATCCCCATTCGGATGCAAATATTCGGACCGCTTGTGACGAATATAGTCCTCCGTTGTCGCTAAGTAACCGGTTTAGGATACCATGTTTTAGATGATCTACAATAGTTGCGCTGGTTATGGGCGCACGCATAGTGTATATGAATGGGAATTGAGTATATAAATCAAATATAATGAGGTACGTGATATTGTTATAGTGGACAAAATGTATACTTAGGTATTGCCATGAGTGCGTCAGTGTATCATATGGCAATAGAGGTTACTTATACAGAAGAAAGTAAGGCTTGAAGGGTTTCGTCTCCCGTTTCTAATTTTAAATATTCTATCTTCTGTGTCCCAAACTTCAATGACTTATCTGGACATCAAGGTCTATGTGTTCACTGGCATCTGATGGTAGGTGAAAATCTATCATTAGCTCTATTCCTGGCTTTAAAAATATTAGCGTGAAATCTTACTGTTGCACTCGTAGTAGCATTTTTTGGACTCGGGTTGGTGCTGTGAAGAGATTTTTCTGGGTGATCATCAGGGATGGGGTCAAATACGTATTTATATTTTGATTTGAATAATTATTCAGTGATGTATTTGTATTTGAGTGTCGTATTTCGTGTATTTAATCAAATACAGTTTCAAATACACTTTTAAAAATATTTTAATTTAATAATTTAATAGAATGTAGAATTTAAACAATTACTTTATGAATGTAAAAAAACTTATAATATCCAAAGCAATCAGTCTATTGTTTACAGTTTTTTATTTTATTGATTTTCTTTAGGAATTAAATATATTAAAATAGATTTCAATTAATTATTATGCAATCTGGTATAGAGATAGGAATTATTATTTTATGATTTAATATTTAATATGTTAATATTTGTATTTTATATTTATATTAGATTCTCTCTCTAGAACTCATATATCATTTATCCATTCATTACTCTAATTCTACGTTTTCTCCTTAATATTTAAAAAATATACCACCTATCTACATTGCTTTAATTAACCTATTAATATCATATATCCAATACATATCAATCACTAACCATGCAATGTCTATATATATATAATCTAGGGATAAGGATTATTATTTTATATAAAATATAATCATATGATTTAAAATATGATTAAATCAAATGATTTAATATTGAATGTGTTAATATTTGTATTTTGTATTTGTATTTGATAATATGTATTTGTATAAAAACGTAATAAATATTTGTATTTGTATTTGTATTTGATAAAGTGTATTTGACCACAACCCTGGTGATCATCTGCACTTCTGGTCAGACTTAATAATGTGAAACCATTCGATTCCGAATATTACGGCTTACATTTATTTTTCGATATTTACATAACGAGTCTCAGCGGGGCTGAATATCTTAGATGCGAAGGTGATGGGGATTTCGTCTTGTTGGATGGATGTAGGAGGATGGCGTCAAAGTAATCGTATGAAGCGTCTACTTGAATTGTTATCTTCTTCTTTGTGGCATAATATGATAGAGTAGTATATTTATTCTTCCATGTTATTGAATATATTAAGTATTCGACATCTTTTTTGAGAAGTTAACATAGAAGTATCGTAAGGTGTGACAGGTCTTTATTAAAGGGCCACATGTAGTTCGCGATAACTATGAATTATAATTCATAGGTATCGCGTAATAATTATGATAATGATAATTATCAATGGCTTGCGGAGAATCTTGTGAGGTTATCTGTTGAATTAACTTCTCACACTTGGGGTCGGTATGTACGCCATCATTGTTGAAGAGGAGATCGTTAGTCATATATATATATGCATGGATATTTGTGTATACATATAATATATTATATAAAATTATTATATATATATATAAATTGTTGTTATGTATTAATCACTGTCTAAGTTGTGTAATACTAATATATTACACTGTTAAGTTGTGTGTATATATAGGGAGTAAAATGTCAAGGCTTATTTACGTTAATTGGTTAGACTTATTCTTCAAGAGATTATACATAGCGTGGTCCGCTATATATACGCAGATGTCTGAGCGTGGGGCGGTAATGCGAGACGGCAGAAACGTACATTGTATGTGAGTCGTGATACCAGGCACTAGGCGTATATGCGCTGATATTACGTAGATGTACAATATCGACGCATATATATAAATAAAATATATAACATCCCCTCTTCTCCCTATTGGTTATCGAAGAGGGGTTGGGGTCATTCCCTCTTTTCACGTATGGAAGAAGGATATCATGTTGGTGGTGGCCATGGGAATGGCAATACATGCGATGTGTATGGTGCTGATGGCATCACGGATGGTGGGGGTGATGGTGAGGGGATCACGGATATTGTGGGTGAGATCGAGAGGGTCACGGGTGACGTTGAGAACATATCGGGTATTATGTGTGATGTTGAATGCATCACAGATGTCGTGGGTGACTGCGGGGGTGTACCGAATATGTACCTGATATAGTGGGCAAGGGCGAAAGTGTACCGGATGTCGTGGGTAGTGGCTGGGGCGTCACGGAGGTCATGAGTGACGGCGAGGGTATACAGGATATCATACCGGATGTAGTGGGCAATGACGAGGACGTAAATAAAATGTTAAACAACATTTTTAGCTCGTCTAGCCGATCTTCATTGTGCCAATCGAAGGAAGGAGTTGGTGTAGGGTTCATGATTGTTTATAGTCGTTGGGCGTGGGGGTAGATGTTTCCTAACGTGCTCTCACTGGCAGGATGATATTCATTGGACGTGAGGTTGGACGCTTATTGATGTTACGTCAAGGCTTATGTACGTTTATTGGTTATACTTATTCTTCAAGTGATTATACATAGCGGCGGTCCGCTATATATACACAGCCGTCTGCGCGTGGGTGGGGGGTCATGCGAGATGGAAGGAATGTACGTGCATTATGATACCAGGCACTATGCGTATATTCGCTGATATCACGTTGATATCATGTACAATATCGTCGCATATAAATAAATACAATATATAACAATAAGTACAAGGCATTTTAACCTGTTTAACCTGTTTAACCTGTTAATATTTAATACATTCAATAATATAATAATCTAAAAATTTTGTTAATATATATGTTATAACATATAAAGGTTAATATATATATATAGGATGATACGGTTGGTAGGTAAAAATTAAATGGCAACATTACGTGGCGCACAAGGCGTGCTTGTTAAAAAAACGGAAGAATAAAACTAAACAAAATAAATCAAACAACCCACAAATATCAATACGCAAATAGGATGGTACTCGTATGTGTAAATATCATATATATATATATATATATATATGAATGGTTTATAAATATATTTTTCAAAAGGAATTATTCCATATATACATGTTTCTCATTAAGATTTTATTTTCGTGTGCACTATAGTGGTACATTTTACGCTCTTAGAGCGTATAATGAATTAGGGTGACATACACCTTGCGCGACATTTGTGACATTTGATATTTATAGTTATTTAATGTTTGCCTAACGTCCGTATTCCCATGTATATAATATATATATAGTGGAAGTATATAGTAGTAATTATATTAAAAATGTAAATAAATTTAGGTTGTATACAAATTAAAAAAAAGTATGTACAATTTTGTATATCTTATTTAATAAGTTATTATATATTATAAATTATAATTTATAATATAATATATATTATATAATATACCTGGTACTAGGTTCAATATCGTGATTTTTTTAATACTCTATGATATAGTCTATTATAGGAATTATCTTAAAGCAGGCCGCCGATTGTTATTATAATAATGTCAGAGTTCATTATAATGCAGCTAAAAAATACAGAAAAATAAAACAAAACCAAATAAATTAAACAACCCCAAAATAAAAATTGAACTCTAACAATATAATAATAATAATCGGCGGCCTTCTTTGATATTAACGTATCATACTATATGATAGACTATATCACTGATAGATCCTATCAGTGATAGAGTCTATGTGACATACTATGTCACATAGACTCTATGTCCGTAACATTTTTATTACAATTATTTAAATTACACGAGTATTCTTATAATATTATATTAATTATATAATGACATGAATACTATATATTTATGTAATTACTAATTCGTATAATGAAGTATGTGGGCTTTTAGTGTGTTGATTATTTTTAAACTATATTTTGACTATAATCATTATAATGATTATAATGATATAATATGATAATGATTATAATAATAATTATAATAATCCTATTATGCAATGTTATATTTAATTAGTATATTGAATATAACTATCCATATAAAGTTTACAATAACAACTAATAGTATGTGTACTATTAGAAACTACTATTGGTAAAACCCAATTAAATTAAATTAATTATTAATAGAATATTTAAAAATGTTACCTGGTAAAATTTAAAATCTTACATTTTTTTTCTTACACGATAAATTACTTAATAAATTACTTAATACACATGATTATGAATGTATATAATTATATATTTAATTCATAATTTAAAATTATTCTATATATTTAAATAGTAAGTATATATTTAACAATCTTAATATATATTTTAAAATTATTAAATTTTAAATATTAAATTGAAAAAAATACTTGTATTACCTTAGTATTTATAAATATTTATATTTTAATACACATGATTATGGATATATATAATTATATATTTAATACACAATTAAACATTATTCTATTTAAATGTTAAGTATATATTTAATAATAATCTTAATATATATTTTAAGATTATTAAATTTTAAATATTAAATTTTAAATTAATAAAAATACTTGTATTACCTGAGTATTTATGAATCATACCATTTATTATTTCAAAATATAATAAAAATAAATAATAAATTAATTAAAATGTATATTTTTTATTAATATAATATTTTATTTTTTTATTTTATATATATGATCCATATGTAATATAAAGTCTAAATCCATCAATTCCCTATAGACATATATCCAACAATATTACGTATTTCATTGAAAATGGTGTGTCTACTAAACAGTTATTTTTATGGATCCAATATATATAGAGTGAAAATTCAATCATTATTTAAACTTACCCATTCTATTGATTTTTAAATTATTAATAAATAATATACATCTTTATTTCCTATATATTAATTATATAATTTTATTATAAGTCAAATTTATACCAAAAGTGATAAATTATTGCCCTAAACTATTTGGTGGACACGAAATTGTCCTCCAAATAATCATGTCTACCAAATGATTAATATTATGCAAGAAATGTCAACCAAATCTGGTATGTTCATATATATATATATATATATATATAATATCAGAGTATATTTTTGTATATGACATGTTTATTTTGTAAATATATATATATATTTATATATAAAAAATATTCTGTTAACTTTGAATATTCTATGACGCCGGAGAAGTGTTATTGACCTAGAATTCATTGATTCCCATTGGTTGGTTGAGTATGATTGTTGGTGAAAATAAATAAAGTAGAGTTTAGTAACTACTCGATTTTTTTTGGACATTTTAGATGAGCACGAGGTCAATGATAATCATTTATTTGGATTACATACAATATTTAACATAGGAAATAATAAAATTCTAAAAAATTACTTATTATAATTTTCATTCGTTTTTGTTACATGACATTTTAACCTCAAAGAGAATAAGTAATTTATATAATTTATTTAATGTATAGAATTTTACTAAAAATGAAATTAAAATGAATGTCGAAAGACACTTGATTGATACTATGTATACATATGAAATTCCTACTAATTTCATAATTATTGCTATTTTACTATATCTTTTGATAAAAAAATAATATTATACTATATTCTCAAAAAACGAATCTAAAAGAATAGTTATGATATATTCTCAAAAAATGTATATGATATTTTATTTCGAGAAAATATCATATCTTTGATTTTGAACTATCGAAAAAGATAAATTAAGAACACAAATTTGAGAGACCTTTCTTTAAAAAATTAGTGAAATATTATTTTTGACTAACTTTTTTCTTTTGTAAAATAGTAAAAACTATTATACAACTTATATTATAGAATTTAAAGAGCTTTCTAAAAAATAAAATAAAATTAATTTTGGATAATTAAAATAAAATAATTTAACACAAAATCCCAATTTTTCTAATATTGGTTATTAATTTTTTGTATTAATAAATATATTAATATATATACATATATATTAATACAACATTATTTTAAGAGATGTGGTAAATATAACAATTCTACCTATTTTTTTCGTATATTTTTCATAATAATTTTTTTAAATACAAATTTTAAATAACTAAAATATGACATATTTTATAGAATTAAATAATTTTCCAATAATATCAATATTTTAATACATCAATATAAAAAACTACATTATCATTCATATATGAATGTATACATTGACATATGATATATAATATATAAAATATATTATATTGAGAATAATAATGTGTAAGATATTTAGAATAATTTGTATGATTTCAGCTTTTAATTAATTGAAGTACTCCTATAAAATACCGATCTAGCTTATGTAATAGTGTATTATAAGAATATATAAGCAGTACAGATATATTCCATATATCGAAAAGTCAATCAACTTTGTATTCAGCTATTTTATTATCTATATTTATGTTTAAATAGTGATTACTTATATATCAATACAAATTTGTGATTTTTTAAAAGTTATATGTATAGGTTTATAATAATCACGTAAAAAGTAATCTATATTCGTTAATTCATGTTTAAAATATTAAATCTATAATTATAAAATTATATAAATATATTTGTATTAAAATAAAATAAACTCATTTAATTGAGCTACATTTTTTTTGTATTCTATTCATTAAATGTATACACATGCTGCTACTGACGTAACTTTTATAATATATATTATATAACATATATATATATATATGCACACATTTTAATTTTTTAATTTACGGAATTTCTATAGAAATTGTTATTTTTTGCAAATATACACATACAAATTTAGAAAATTTCTTCAGTATGAGTATTCATATATCTGTTATGTATATATATATACATTAATGAAATAAAAATTGGTAGAATACATATAATATTTGTTGATAAACCTTATTTTATACACACTTAAACATCTCGAAATAATTATTAAATAAAAACAAAATTAAATAAAAAATGATTTTCACCAAAACAAGGTGTGCGATATCCCCTTAGCGTATGCTTCGATCTGTCCGCTCTCGGTCGAACCGTTCACACCGAAACCAACCGAGTTTTATGTTCGACGATATACCCAGCTAACAGTAAGAGCAGCATAATAACAGCATAACAGCATATGCTAGAGCCTCAAATGTTTACATTGTGCTAGTATTATGCTGCTATTAAATGTCTATTATGCTGCTATTAATTTGTCATGCTATTATGCTGCTGTTATGCTGCTATTATGCTGATCTTACTATTTGCTGGGTAGCGCTGTTTTTATGTGAAACATTTAAAGTCTTACATTTATTTACAATATATGGGTATCAAATTTAATTCATTATCTTACGAGTCGTATGTTTTCGACGTACAATGCACGTCGTGCATATGTGAATAAATATGTAATTATATATATGTGTGTGTGTATGTGTGTGTGTAATATGTGCTTGTATATGTAAGTGTGTGTATTTTATGTTTATATTATTTTAAAATTAAATATAATTAAACATAATTGTAATTTAAAAGCTATATATATATATATATATATATATATATTATTTATATTAATTATTAATCCAATTATAGATGAGAAATAATAAAACTGAAATTTATAATGCAATAAATAATATTATTATTAGTACTCATCCATTTGTTAGTTTTCAATTATATATATATATATATATATATATATATATATATATATAATATAGTATATTATCTAATATATTATAATATTTATATATAAACGAATATATTTATAATACTCGTTAGGTAATGAATATATGAAGGAAAAACATAAATTAATTATTATTATAAATAGGTTATGCTAATCATAAATTACAAAATTAAAAATATACAATTGTACAGTATAATAAGGCTAGATATGTTGTATTCATACATATATTAATTGTATTATAAATGTAGATATGAAACCATTTGAAAGTATTTATATTATTTCAACGATTTAAACAAAAAATTCTAAGACTTATTAGCTACCGGCTAATATGACAACTAACTGTTTCTTCTGAATACAATAGTAAATAGGAGTATATTTTATCTCTAGTAATATGTTTGGTATTTCTATTGTTTAACTGTTAAACACACTAATTCGTATACATTCCACGCTTGTATATTGAGATATACACATATTAGCATATCATATCATCAAATTGTATGATTATAACTATAGTTAGATGTATATATATATATATATATATATATATATATATATATATATATATATATTTATATATATCTAGGCCACTATACCAGAGGATCATCCCATTCCTGGCTTGCTCTGTTTGTCGGTAACCCATATTTAAACCGTCGTGACCTTGAGATTTATGTACATTTTGATTATCCCATATGATATATCATATTGTATGCGTAATATAAATTCATAGCTTTCCTATTTTATATGATATCAATCATATGATGTATATCGTTGACCTTTTATAAGTTTATCTAGATTACAGCGCTATACAAATCGATAAATCGATTCCTTAAATTTATAAAATAACCGCACCTATTTCGATTAAGTAAACAATTGATTTTTATTGTTTTGTATATTTCATCATAATACCTGGATGATTTCGCATTATTATTCTACTTTCCTTACTGTAATTTTAATTCATACATTATAACTAACTTATTTGACTTTAGTAAACTAGTCGAACCATATTATGAGTTATGAACTGAAAAAATGAATAAAGATAATATATACTAGAAGTTCGCTGATTACTCACCTTCACCGGTATATTTATCTTTCTAGAAGGAGTCCTTTGTTATGTTTAATTTACCAATTCTAAGACCGAGTATGGACTAACGTGACTATCCACTCTGACATATGGTCTGAATTGTTCTTTCATTGATATTAGATCACGTAGATTTAACATCGTTCACGGGAATGGATTAGTTTGGATTAGTTTGGTTTTATTTAGATTAATATATTCAGGGATTCATTCTAATGTATACATCCAGAGTGAGCATATACAACCATATTTAATTATATATATATATATATATATATATATATATATATATATTTGATATAATATAACTCAACCTTCTTGTTACATTATTCATATTATATATATATATGTTATTCATAAATATAATATAACTCGTCCTTAACGTTACAGATACATTATTATCTATCATACACTACCACTGATACACTATTGTAATTATACATTAAACTAATGTTATATTTACCGGTACGATGTTATGTAATATCATTGCATAATCGTAATACATATGTAAAGGCTATTGTGAATGTGAATGCACTCGAATTGACAGATATATTTCTCGCATTCACTGAAATGTGATAGTCGCGAGACTTTATCAATGTTTTACTTTTTCTACTTTTCGTATAAACTACCTAATACGAATGCACAGTACACTATATATATATTCTATATTTAAACTATATTATGTTCTATATACTATATATATAGTATATGTCATATATGTCACGTGATATTAAAACTGATCGACTACACCGTTTGTAGAATATCCTTCGTGAAATGTATGTGGTCAACTCGTGCCAGAAATGCAAGTTCTGTGACAAGATAATCATGTGGATAAGTTAGTTACAGCCTAATATGACGAATACTACTATTTCATAATATACGTATATATATATATATATTTTTTTTTATTCATAATTACGATAACTGTAAACATGTTTATATTCTTAATTTGTTAACGTATTCTTTGTTTATTACAATAACTCTTCCAAATGTTAGTCAATATTTCAACCTATTACGTTCTACAATGTACGGTTCCTAAATATAATATACATCAATGCAATATTGTATTAATTTAATAATATATACTTTAAAATGTCGATAAATAAATATTACTGTTTAATAGATTATAGTATTTAACAACCTACTAATATTTATCATTCATAGAATACTAATAATATATCAATATAGTAATATTAATATTAATATAACTATTCATAAACTGAATTATACAAGTACAAACAAACTCATTGTGAGCTCATCACATGTAAACAATATACACACACAAATACACACACATATATATATATATATATATATATATATATATATATATATATATGTTATACATTATATTATATCTACTTTTTTTAACTTTGTAATGAACTCATTAAAAAAACCATTAGATCTATATATATCGGGTAGTTTTAGATTCTAACTTTAGACTATATAAAGACGATAATGCTATTATGCTTTATTGACTCATATAGATTATATTTAGTGATATTTCGGAATTAATTTTTAAATATAATGTTGTATATTTAAAATAAAATTAAAATATTTTATAATATCGACTAGAATTCTAATTATTAGTAATAAAATAATAATAATTTATTATAATATGTCTCTCTTTTATTATATTTTTATATAATATAAGTGTGGATTGGTCCTAAAAACTTTAAAATAAATATTGTTTCTTTTGTCATCAATTACAAATTAAAATTGAATTATATTAATATTCACAATGTTCATAAATATAATGAATATTGTAATAATAAAAATACTAGTTTTGAAAAGATTAATATTTAAAAAATTGTATTAAATCTATATAAAATATTAATATTTTTTAAATATATATAACCATCCCTAAATATAATTGCAATGGTTTTCAATAATACAAATATAATAACAAGCATACTGTGAATATTTGCGTAATATTAATGTTATTTAATCACACACGATTCTCGTTTCTGCGTGTAATAAATAGGTATATGTATATATATATATATATATATATATATATATATATATATATATATAGTATGGCACGTGGTCGTAAACCTTTATAAGGAACTCTAGTAGGGGAAATCCTATAGGGGAAAGGAAAATAATATATTATGTTATACTTAAAGAGGGAGTTATAAATTATGAAAGGAAGTAGTATAATTACGAAAGAAAATATTAACATATCAGTGAAAGAGCAATATAATTATTCTAGTATATTTTATTAGGGGAAAGGAAAATAATATATTATTTTATACTTAAAGAGGGAGTTATAAATTATGAAAGGAAATAGTATAATTACGAAAGAAAATATTAACTTATCAGTGAAAAAGCAATATAATTGTTCTAGTATATTTTATTCAAAATATTAGAAGACAACACTTGTTCTAAATAGATGAATGTTTGTTTAATACTGCGTGAGTCTGGTATTTAGTTTAATACGTGTAAACTGTATGACTCACAAGTGGTTAGTCACCGCTGATGACTCATCATATTTAAATATATAATAATGAATATTCAGTTATTATTGAGTTAACTATACGATATGTAATTAATATATAAACATTGAAATATCTAAATTAATAAATGTTATCCGATTATTAACTTATATATATATATATATATTATATATATATAATCTATGTTTATAATAATCTATATTTATAATGATATATTTGTATAAACTTAATATAGACGGAATTAATCGATTACATTATGACAAAACGATACAATTTAAAACTGTTGAATTAGCTATGGCAGAAATACATACACGGCGTTAGTTATATAACTAATGCCGATATATATATATATATATATATATATATATATATATATATATATATATGTATATATGTATATATTATTATTTATATAAGAAATTGTAACAAGTAAATTACTCTATAATAATAATATTTATTATATTACCTTGCTCGTGCATTAATTCAGATATTATTATTATTATTATATATATAAATGTATATATAATGAAATTATCTAAATAGTTGATATATAGATACGTTATATTGGCATTATATAATAATATTATTAAATATTATATATAATAACCTAGATATTAAAACGTCATATGATAGTATGTATCATTCCATATAAACGAATATAAATATTAATATATATATATATATATATATATATTTATTTATATAAATAATTATATTTAATTATACTATATATATCGTATTCTTCTTTAAAGTTGTTTTAATGTATCCATGGTTTTAACGAGAGCCGATAATTTATTAATACAAAATTATATAAGATAACTTCTAAATAATATTTTAAATACCTATACACTTAATTAATGGTTCGGACGAGGCTCGAACCCGTGTCCTACTGTGTGTGTGTGTCTGAAGCCTTAGCCACTGAGCCACATAGGCAGTTTTAAATATTATTTATATATATCTAGCTAATATATGTTTCCATCGTAGGGAAATATAGACTATCACGTCATACAACGCAGGGTATTCTGGTGTTGGGGTCGGATTTCTGCGATACGAGTGATGAAAAGAGGCTCACTGAATACAGTTATAAAATTATATGGACTTTTATTAAGGTTTCTATTTAATATTATATAATTATTAAATTGAATTGAATTTAGTTTAAGTGAAAGTTTATGTAAACACCTAAATAAATTATACATTATTTTTCAAAAGTATATAAAGAAATCAAACAAATAAAAGTAGATAATACAATCAATCTATTTACAATAATAAAAGAATAAAATACAATAAACTGGATGGAAATAAATAACATAATAATGATAACAAATATAATAAATAAATGCTGCTATATGAGATCAATGTTTGAATATATCTATTACATTTATTATGCATCTGGGTGAATCTATTAGTGGGAGGGAGTGAATTCCACAACTTAGGTCCAATATAACTAAGTTCCCGAATACTAATTTTTCAGTTACGGAGAATAGGGATAGAGATATGATGAGAAGTATGGTTTCTATTATACGGAAGTGTAGACCTTTACTAGATAAACAAATTATAGGATAGATAATTCAAAGTATATATTGCGGAATTAAAAATAGATAGTATGCGATAAGAGGAAAGTTTGTTAAATGAGAACTAGGGAGGTAAGCGTTGTAATGAGGAAGTAGGGAACTGGTATCGAATACGTAAGTTATATATTGGACGTATTGGTGAAAGAATAACTCGATGCATGGGAAAGATAGAAGATAATGGAATATTGATGAGGATTAAGGATCAGTAATCTACACTTTAAGGGATAAGGGAATTAATTATCAGTAAGAGTACAGTAATTGATTTTCGTATTTTTCAAAAATGATAATATTTTGCAGATTAAATGATGGCCGTAATATGAGGAATGAAGCAAAGAGTAGAATCACAAATTATGTAAATACTAAATAGATGGATAAATATCAAACAATGTATTATTAAAGGCATTAAGGGGAAGATTATTAGAAATAAGCCATTATTTAATTTATTTAGCACAATTATATGGTTGATTATTGAGAGCTGGTGGTGAATTAGTGGAAATAAACGTATATTTGTGTATCATCTGCATAGCGATGATAATATATATTATGATGTTATGTAAGTTAGTAGATATAAATAAATAGGGCGATTCGAGGGACCAAGTACTGATCCCTGTGGAAACCCATATTCCATAGGAGAATGGGAATATAAATAATTGTAAATGTTGATACTATCCCTATGATCGGATAGGTATGAACTAAACTAGGACATTGCAAGGTAGCTAATAACAAGCAGGTGTAGACTGAACAGTAGAATATGATGGTCCATCGTATTGAATGCACTTGAAATATCCAGCATGACTAGTTGATATCAATTATTATTATTAAGAGTAGTTGTGATGATATAAATAACGTTTAGTAGTGCTGTTTCTAAAGAATGACTCATTTCTAAAAAAAAGCACTTTGCAGAGGAAGATGGAAATAATGTATTAAATGAGAGATTAGTTGATAAGAGAGACAACTTTTTGAATACAAAATTACTCACTAACGGTAGCTGATATATTCGGCGATAATTGATAAATGATACAATAATAAGTGTAGTTTTTTTAAGAATCTTTGTTATTATTACATGTTTAAAAATAGACTTTTAAAAATAGAGACACTACGTGAATTTAGGGAATAGTAGATGATGTTATAGATGGTTGGACATATATGATCAAAACAATAATATTTAATAATATATATTGTAACATTATCAAAGGGATATATTGAATTTGAAGTAAATAGGAATTTAGAAATGAAATATATAAATGGCGGTCGAAAACATCTTAAGAAAACAGATATTGATGGAGTGACAATGCTTGTAGAATAGTTCGTAGTAGGATTTTAGTTATTGATCTTTATTATGATAGGAGTCAATCTTATTATAATATCTTATGAAGAAGACACATCGTAAATGATACATTTTAATCTCGTATATTATTAACATTTCTCTTAATTAAAATTATCTTTTATAGATGATAATAACGCAGGTTTTTGGGGGATAATAACTTATTAGCAATTCTGAAAATATGCCGTTTAGCAGAAGCAATATAAGTTATAATTATAGGAAATTTATAAATTGTAGATTAGGTTGCTGAATGAATAAAGCTATAGAAGATGAATATGGCAAGGATAGGTATATTCTTTCAAATTTACGACGTGGTTATTTCAATCAACAATAGGATGGTAGGATGGTGAGTGAAAGATATTGTTTTTGAAGAGATCCGGTAAATGAGATAATATGGAATATAATACAACTTGAGAATAGCAGTAGTCACCAATACTGAATAAATTCAGCTAAAAATATTATAGAATTAATATTATTAATGGTTTTACTTGTAATATATGTTTTTAGATTAGGAGTGATAATAAAGTTAGTTTTTAAGAAGATTAGGAAGTTGTCATAAAGTAGATCAAGTCTAGAAATATTATTCAACATTAGTTATGAATTGAGGGAATTAGATAATACAAGATCTAAAATATAACTATGTATATGTATCGGGATAATGAGTTTGATAAATTACTTACTTTTACTTTTAGTCCAATGACTCTTGAATTATAGGATGAATGATCTCGCTCACTTTCACAACAAATCTTCTCCATCATTCTCGATCGTCTACCTTTCGTAGTAGTTCACAGGTCAGTTTCTTTATCTACTTATTTATATTTATCCAGTTATTCCTCAGTCTTCCTCCAGATCTAGTATCTTCTATATGCCTTGCAGGATTGTCTTAGACAAGGTGTCATTTCGACAAATGTGGCCAAAATATGTTAGCTTTCTTCGCTTTATAGTGCTAAAGTGAGGTTCAGATTTACCGATCTAGTTCAATATTATTTCTTGGACATATTTATTAGTCTTATATTGGCGATATGTTATACATAATATTCTATATGCTTTATTCTCGAATTCTTATATCCTTGTTCTCTATTTCCGTATGGTTCAAGTTTTGCACCCATATAGTAGTATTGATAAGATTAGTGACTTGTATATGTTGTATTTAACATGATAAGTGATATTTTTACTTTTCCATATTTTTTCGAGTCTCACTATTGCTGACGTATCTATAGCTAACCGAATTAGTAGTTAATTATATGATGCTCCTTCAGATTTTAGTGTTGCACCGAGATATTTGAAGATATTTACGTCATCAAGTAGCGTTTCGTCCATAAAAATTGATGCGTTTTCGTTTTCATTGTTTAACATTGTCTTACTTTTCTCTTTACTTACTTTCATCCCATATTATTTGGAAGCTTTGATAAGAATATTTGTATTTTATAATTTTATAAGTAATATCTATATCGTCGGTGAATCTGAGGTTTTGATTTCTCTGCCACCAACATATATAGTTGATTTGTGGTTTTAAAGTGTATCTTGCATAATTTATTCCAGAAATATATTGAATAACACAGGCGATAGTAGACAACCATCTCTTACACAAACTGTAGTATGTAAAAAAGTCTCCGGTCATGTTACTTAGTATTGTTGCACATACATCACATAGATCATTAAACTCACTCAGAAAATAATCGAATTCTGTTTAGGCGGTCTATAAATGACTGTGATATATATAGATTTGTGTTTTTGGGTGAACGATATAGTTATGCAGTCAGAGCAGGAGAAGTTATATGATGTGTTATACATGGTTAAGATAGAGTATATTTTTAATAAGAAGCCAACCCAACAACTACGATATGTTAGACTTGGTGTTAAGATTAAGTTATAAGGAAAATCATGAAATAGATCAAATATGTCGGAATCATCTTGAGATATCAAACTCTCCGTTAATGTAATGAATCTATAATAAGATTTGTCAAGGCATGGTAATAAAAGGGAGGCCTTTGAACGTCGAAAGCGAATATTAATTAGGGAAATGTGTTCAAATAGTCAATCAGATTACGTTAGAGAGGATGAGTTATGAGAAGAAAGTATAGTTTTAGAGGCGTCAAGAGTGATTAAAAGTGGGGGTATCTCAGACTTATCAATTATTACCATATACTTTGCTAAGAATATACCTCTATAATATCAATTGTTCTCTATTTATATATATATGTGTCATATTATAGTTAAATTATTATAATTTAAGTATAAAAAGTAAGTGAGAATGGAGGAATTAATATGATTGAATTGTATTGGGTTTCACACATAGATTTAGAATATACTATGGAATACCATGGTACTCTAAATCTATGGTTGCACAATACAAATAAATGTTGGATATAATGATATATATAATACAAAGATTATAAATAGCAGATATTTATATTTATAAAGAATTAACTAATTAGTAGATCTCAAAAGTTGGGGATGTTATATATTATATACCCCCATCCAACTTTTAAATATGGGGGTAACATGTCTCCCCATCACCCCCCCCCCCCTTATGATGCCTATATGTTGGTGTATGAGTATACTTTAATGAGTGAACAATTAGGAGACTTGAGTAAGTTGAAGTGTTAAAGCCAACATACGAGGTTGACTTTACAGAATTGTTGTTAATAGTGTGGAAATTATACAATCTAATGAGGTCATATTCTGGGATATATAGGTGTAGATTTAAATGGGTATTTAGTAGTGTTGGAAACGGTTTCGAATATCGAATCGAATATTCGAATATTCGAATATTCGATTTTTCAAATAGTAAATTTTCGAATTTGACAGAAATTCGAATATTCGAATATTCGATTCTTTCAAATAGTAAATTTTCGAATTTGACAGATATTCGAAAATGTCGAATACATAAATCTAATTATTCGAAAAATTCGAATATCAGAATGAAATTAATCGAAAATTTATAATATTGAATTTAACTATTCGAAAAAAACGATAAAAGGCATGCATATATTTTATTATACAATAAAATAAATAAATTAATAATATTTACCCTAGGCTATTTACTTCCGTTTTAACCTAAACCGCTGATTATCATATAATTCATTATTTTATTTCAAATAATAAAAACTTATTTTTATTATTAAGTAATATAATGTTACTTATAATTTAAAATAATAGAAACATCTTTATTATCATTACTAAATATAATTTAAATAACTTTAAATAAATGTATTTACTTTAATCGATAAAATAATTTCTGACGAGGTAATTATCAGAATATTCATTATTTTATTTAAAATAATAGAAACTTATCTTTATTATTAATAAATATAATTTAGATTATAATCTAAAATAATAGAAACATATTTATCATTACTAAATATAATTTAAATAATTTTATTTAATTAATCGATAAATATTGCTTATTAAATAATGATGAATTGTATATCAATAATTTACGATATTAGTGATTTCTGATTTCCACTTTATTAAATATAATGTTAATAAATATTTGTGTGTAAAAACTAGTATGGCAAGTAAGAATGAATAATTTTACTATTAGAAAACTTTGTATACTTAATTTAATACAAATAATACTATTTGAAACCTTCGAAGTGTATCTATTTACTATTTAAAACCTTCGAAATGAATGATTTAACTATATGAAAAATTCGAATACTTAATTTAATACAAATAATACTATTTAAAACCTTCGAAGTGTATTTATTTATAATTTTAAACCTTCGAAATGAATAATTTAACTATTAGAATACTTTGTATACCTAATTTAATACACATAATACTATTTGAAACCTTCGAAGTATATCTATTTACTATTATACACCTTATAAATGAATAATTTAACTATATGAAAACTTCGAATACTTGTTTTAATATAAATAATACTATTTAAATCCTTTAAAGTGTATTTATTTACTATTTGAAACCTTCGAAATGAATAATTTTACTATTTGAAAAATTCGAATACTTAATTTAATACAAATAATACTATTTTAAACCTTCTTAGTGTATTAATTTACTATTTGAAATCTTCGAATACTTAATTTAATAAAAATAATACAATTTGAAACCTTCGAAATGTATTTATTTACTATTTGAAACCTTCGAATGAGTGAAAAATCTGAAAATTTCCAACACTAGTATTTAGTATGAAAAAGTTAATTAATAAAACACCTAATCGTATACACACTCTATATAAATTAAATAATACTGATTTGTTATATAACAAATTTTAAATTTTAAATATTTATTAATTATTTAATTACGTATCTCTTAATTGTATGCATAATATATTTAATAAAAACTTACTAATCCACATACAAAATAAAGTATTACAATACAATAAATAAATGCACTTATAGAATACATATATATAAAACAAACAGTAAATTACATACTATTAACATATATGGTATTAAACTTTGGAATAATTGAAAAATGCATTGTAAAAATCTAAAATAAAATTCATTTAAAAAATATATACAACTCGAAATTTAAACGAAAAATGTTAAGTTAATTATTAGTTTATTAATTAGTTTCATTATAATAACTCGTTATTTTAATTGTATTATTGATATCGTCTAACTTATCCTATATATGTATTTACTATTTTTATTGTATATATTGTATCTATAATTTTTAATTTTAGTTTATTTTTTTTTCTCTTTTTATTATTGTAATTTTATTTATTAAAAATGTTATATTATTATTTTATTGAAGAGTACCCTCTTTATAATTATAGATTACGATCCAAGCAACCAGAAACTAGTTGCTGAAACGTAACATTATAGGTCAAATAATATATTACAGTAGGTAGTAAAATTATAAGTAGTTTGTGAGCAAAGAAGCGGTTTCTCTTAATGATCTCGAGATAATCTCTGGTACTCTCCTTTGAGCATAAATTGTATTTTCTAAATTGTACTTTCTGAACTCAATAAACTATTTTCGTTTCATTACATATCATATCATATATATATATATATATATATATATATATATATATATAATTTTATATTTTATTATAAATAATTATATATTTTATTATAGTTTTAAAATTAAAATTAAATAATTTTTTTTAAGAAAAGTTATTGAAATTTCATGAAAAATCGAAAAAAAATAATAGACTTTTTTTTAATAATTAATAATATACATCAATTTAATTTATACATATAGTATAAATTAACATTTTTTCTCGGTAAAAAATGATTTTCTACGAATGTATGATCTACAAAATTACTGTTATACATTTATACGATACGCATTTATATATAATAATAATACCAAATTCCAAGGTATTTGGTAATACTATGATTAAACGTGTATATCGATAATATATATCTACATATATACGATAAATCTCGTGACAATAATTTGTGTATTACTATAATTACTGATATCCCCTATATTGTACTTTCTGTTTGTTACTTTTAAGACGTATTTTGTAGGCAATTTATTGCCCGACCCATATTAATGTGTACTCCCAAATTTTTGAATTTTTACCAACAGAAAAATTATATTTTGTTATATTCCTTTATATAATAATCCTATTTATTTATTATAAATCATTATATGTTTTATTATATTCATTTATGTTTTATTAGATTATTTTTCATATAAAAAACCAATTTTTTTTAATATATTTTTTGGGGTTTTCTCCCCCACTTCACATGAATAAAAAAGGCACTGCATAGTTTGTGATTTATAATACGTATAATAAATATATATATATATATATATATATATATATATATATATATATATAAATATATATATATATATATGTATATATTTAAAGTATAATAATAACAATATGCATACTTATTTAAAACAGACCCCGAATACTATAGAGAATATTTACAAACACATTAAAGACAGAGAAATAGACCGTTAGAACATCAAAATTATGATATTTTTTAAATATCATAAAATAATATAATATATATAATTATGTGTGTGTGTTGTGTTTTATGGATGATCGAGTGTCTGTATATATATACATGTATATATATATATATATATATATATATATATATATCCGTGGATATACATGTAATATACACAAGTTCCAAAACGTAAATTTACATTACGCACACTTTTGACACAAAGTACACCTATGCAGGAATACCAGTCAATTCATATCGATTTATTTGATACTACAACAAAATCACATTTATTATATATAGTACGATGTTACTATATGTATATATATGGTAAGATTTGACTTTTTGTTGGTACGAATTGACTTTTTGTTGCTACCTATTAACATGGTACGAATAAACTTGGAACGAAATAATTAATACCCCGCTACAGTTAACTTACGCTTCGCCATGATGAACCAACAGAAGATAATCGAATACCCTGCAACCACGTACGCTTTCGTGGATTCGCTGATAGCTATCGAGTTTTTCGATGTCGACATCACAAGACGCCACACCTCAGTAAGTGATCACGACTGTGATGATGATGATGATGATGATGTTGATGTTGATGGTGGTGTTGCTGTTTATGATAAGTGTGCTTATGGTGATGCTGGTAATTATTATGGTGGTAATTTAGATTATAATTATAATACTGATGATTATGTTGATATTGATTTAATGTGATTGTATATTTAAACAATGTATGCATATAAAACGAGATACATAACTCAACAAGTGTGATAAAATGAAAAAATATAAAAAATAAATATTGATTGTTGTGATGGTGTTTATAGTAATAATGATGTTGATGTTGATGGTGATGGTGATGGTGGTAGTGATGGTGATGGTAATGATGATGATAATAATGTTAATAATGATGTTGATTTTTATAATATTATTAATAATAATATTGATGATGATGGTGATACTGATTGTGATGATGTTGATGATTATGATGATGATAATATTATAATAATTATAGTATAGTAGAGTATTATAATAATGTTTATTAATATGTTAATACTTCTGATGATGATGATAACAATTTTGTATTTTTCATTGTTCATATCATTTTTGTTTTTACCTCTAACGGCTACCAGTAACTTTCCGGGTATAACATGTAATGGCTGATATTCAAATATATATATATATATATATATATATATCATAGATGGGATGTATTAATCCAAAAATATGATAATAAATATATATATATATATATATATATATATATATATATATATATATATCTATAAGCGTTAAACTTATATATGTATTTATATATATATATATATATATAAGTGTAAGTGTAAGTATGGGTATGTTATAGCTTTAATACTACACCACCGTCTATTAGTATGCCCACCGCAACTTAGCTGAATCTATGCCGGTGAAGAACGAAAATAACTTCCAGAAGAGCTTCACTTCCGCTAATCACGGCCTGGTCACCGTAACAGTGGCTCTCTTCTGTGTCAGCTTCACTAATATCATCGTACTAGAGAAGAGGGAGAATATCAAGGTTTGTACGGGTAGAGTAGTTGTATCCGTAAAAGTGGTCATACGGACAATGTCCACAGGACAGGTGTACAGTATGATGATAGTATGTCCACATTTCCAAGTTTCCATAGCACTAAAACTAAACTATTAGATGAGGAACTCTATGAGAAACAAAAATAAATATATTATACATTTTTTATTACTAAAACCATCGTACTAGAGAAAGTGGGTAATCTCAACGTTTGTCCGGGTAGGGTGTTGTATATGTGGTTATGTGGATATTATATGTATAGGAGTATATATATATATATGATATGATATGAATAAATACATATATATATAATAAATAACATATACTAATAATATATAGGGTAGTTGTATCCGTAAAAGTGGTCGTATGGACGCTCTCCATTGGAGAGGTGAATGATAGGATGATAGTATATCCATAGTGACAAATTTACATAGCTAAACTCTTATATTAAGACATTTATGAGAAATAAAAATAAATATATTACAAAATGTTTTTATTACTAAATTCATCGTACGAGAGAAGAGGGAGAATCTCAAGATTTCTCATAGGGTAAGCAAATATTTTTAAAAGCAAACATTAACCCAACCTTAGACAATTATTTATTTAAATAAGTAGGGTAAGTGTATAGCGGGAAACTCTGTCAGTTGGACATATTTATAGTTGGATGACATTATTTACATGGAAAGATGCATGTTTCCAACTTACCATGTTTCAAAACTACACCCATAGTGGAACCTAGACGAAGCCATCTACGATAAATCTAATTAAATATAATATAAAATGGAAAAGGAAAGAGAAATAATGTTTTCTTCTAATAAATACTAATAAATGTATTATTATTATATTTCGTACAGGAAACGCTGGTATCTTTCGGATCTAATACATGTTTCCAGTGGCTAGTCTGGTACGTTATGCATGTGATGTTAACCATGTTGTTGTTTATTCCCGGACTCGTACTCGATCAGTTTCCTATTGCAGGTTTTTAATACACGTAATGTATACAATGTATTATCATAATATATATATATATATATTAGTGATGCAATCTAACTTCGAACTGATACTCGACTATTTCTGTAACTGATACTATACTCAAATTTATATCGATAGTATTACATTGATATCTATATATATATATATATATATATACGTCACTCGTGATAAGGGTATTACTTTTGAGTATAATGTAATTCGATACATTATAATCGTGTATATTATGTGGTCATTTTTGTATACTATAGTATAGTATATAACTAATACTATAGTATACTATCAAGTTAGTATACTTAGTATATAGTCGAATGTTGTGAAATATAACGTATGATTTATTTAGGTGTTTAAATAAATAAACAATTATCATCATCATCATCATCATCGTTATTAAAAGATAATCTGGATACGAGAAAGTGGTTCATTGAATCAGTTGAATAATAATACGTTCACGATAATTTACAAATACATTTATTTCAAATATGATTAGTACACTATGTTATATTTTATTTTTAATTTAAATAAATTAAAATTTAATTAATACCTAATTAATGATTCCTACAAATGAGTAATCTCATAATAATATATTACATATTTACTTATTATATAATATATATTAATAGTGATAACAACTGAAATATGCAATATTATGTTGAAGTCCTTTAGGAAGGACAAGCATACTAATATAATAAAAAAACAAAACAAAACAGAAAAGAACACAATTATTCCAATAAATATTATTATTATTAATAATAATATATCTTAGGTAATACTAAACATACATATACAGTTGGTGACTTGTTAGTATATCAGATGCCGGGAATAGAAACCCATACGATGTTTTTGTATTTACTACTATATACTTCTGCTTTTATGTCACTGATATTACTGCTTTGTGCGATATTCAATAAAGGTTAATTATCATGTATATTACATTATTACAATATCTATATTACGTATTAATTCATATATTAAAATCAATATAATTCTTGTTCTATAAAAAAAATATACCTAATATTATATTATCATTTCTAAACACATTTTAATTGCAATTAGTTTAATATGATCATGGTAATCATTTTGAATATATGAATGAATAAATATTTTATTTCTTGGATATTTAATATAATATATGGAAGGATCTGGAGCATAATCTAGAGAAAGCTAATATTAAGAATATCCCTAATAGGATCCATTTAACAAAAATATATTATATTAATGATATAATAATAATAATAATAATAATAATAATAATAATAATAATAATAATAATAATAATAATAATAATAATAATAATAATAATAATAATAATAATAATAATAATAATAATAATAATAATAATAATAATAATAATAATAATAATAATAATAATAATAATAATAATAATAATAATAATAATAATAATAATAATAATAATAATAATAATAATAATAATAATAATAATAATAATAATAATAATAATAATAATAATAATAATAATAATAATAATAATAATAATAATAATAATAATAATAATAATAATAATAATAATAATAATAATAATAATAATAATAATAATAATAATAATAATAATAATAATAATAATAATAATAATAATAATAATAATAATAATAATAATAATAATAATAATAATAATAATAATAATAAAATAAAAAATAGAGATTTAATAAGAATGTCATACAAGAATATTATTATCGAATATATACATAAATATACATACACTAGAACAATAAACAAAGTTGAAAACAAATATATATTTCGATATGCTTATAATTATAATTATGTTGATTATATTGGATATTATTTCATTTTAATTAAGTATGTATACTCATTAATACGAGAGATTCTATTTAATGTAAGAATGTTCTAATTCCAACGTAAAATATTATTATTAATAATCCTACCTATAAATAATAATCTATGAAATTTCGCTTATACGACATATAATTAGCGATTTTTTTTCCCGATAACTTATATTATTATTTAACGATTATTGATTATTATCTAAGTATGTGCTTTTCGTAGCATGGGCAGATGGACTACCTTTGTATATACGCAATACATCTACAACTTTCCTGCTACAATAAGCATACCCTGAACGTTAAATAACGCGCGAGCCGACCGATATTATCCCCTATTATCATTACTTTCCCGTTCGCTGAGTCTAGCGATAATACCCTATTATAACCTATTTCCCGTTCGCAGAGGCTAGCGTGATGTTCGCCTCTCTGTTCATCATCGTTCCCATCGGACACATGGACACTACTCTCTCGGATAAGGGTTTCCTGGGACGGATGTTTATCTACCTGAACCCGGGCGTCGTGCATGGTCACTTCCGGCACCTGATGGTCTACGCCGATGCTTACGGTATGTCTCCCACGGTATCCACATCGTTAATACCATAACTTATATATATATATATATATAAGTTATGGCATTAAAGATGTATTTCATTCCATTTCAAAAATTGGTATATGTATATATATATATATATATATATACCAATTTTTAAATAGAAAGCATTATAAATGAAACCAAAGTTAAATACAGTAATGATACCTATAATTTAAATATGTTGGTAATCAAAGAAATCAGGGTTGAAATTATACCAATATTATTTCATTTATTTAATAGATCTTTATCTGAGGGAATATTTCCAATCGCTTTAAAAAATCTAAAGTAATTCCATTATTTAAATATGGTTATAGATCTAAACCAGAAAAGTATAGACCCATTTCATTATTACCCCAATTCTCAAAATTATTGTAAAAATTAATAAAAGTGAAAATTTATAAATTTTTAAACAAGTTTAATATAATCAGTGATACGCAATATGGGTTTCGAAAAATGTATCAACTTCTGATGCAATTTCCGATGTTATTGAAACAGTTAATTTGAATTTGGAAAATTTAAATAATTGCGCTTTCGTATCTATTGATCTGTGTAAGGCTTTAGATTCTTTAGATCATGGTATTTTAATTAAAAAACTTAGTATATATGGTATAAAAGGGATAGATCTCAGATTATGTTAGTTTTTTGAATACTACTGCAAATATTAATAATATTGCATGTAGTGTACCACAAGGTTCAGTTTTAGGGCCACTGTTATTTGTATTGTATAGCAATGATCTCTCAAATATATCTAATTCATTTAATCCTGTATTATTTGTTTATGACACTGATTTTATTTTTTTGATAAATCAATTACGATCTAAAAACTAATATACAACGTAACTTAAATAAACTCTTTGATTGGTTGAGTATTAATAAATTGTCCCTTAATGTTAGTAAATCTAGTTTATTACTGTTTAATATTCGAAATAAAAATAACAATGTTAAATTGAATGTCAATATTAATGATATTAAAATCAAACAAGTAACAATTTAAAATGTTTAGAAATAATAATTGATGACAAATTAGATTGAAAATCACAAATTAATTATGTATCTACGAAATTATCTAGAGCTACTGGTTTTTTAAATAAATTGAAATTTAAATTGAATTTTAAATATTTAGTATTGGTATATAATTCATTTTTGTATTCTCACCTTACATACTGTTGTCATATGTGGGGTAATACATTTCTTTCAAATTTAAATAAAATATGTATACTACTAAAAAAAGCTTTCAAAATTATAAATAATGATTATAATTATTCAACTTTTTATATTATTCATAAGTCATTAACATTTCATGATACCGTCAAAATGGAATAATTTATTACCTATTAATTTGCAACAATTATATTCAATTAAATTACATAATACCTGTTTATTTCATAGAATAAAAGTTAGAACAGATAGCAAATCTTTCTGTTTATCTATCACAGGTCCTATATTATGGAATAATTTTGATGATTCCATAAGAAAGATTTTAAATTTCAATTTATTTAAAAGAAATTAAAAAAAATATTTATTAAATAGTTACCATTACATTTTTAATTGTTCTTTTAATTTATATTTTCAACTTTTAATTTGATTTATGAAAATATTAATATTATTAATTTTTAAATAACTTTATAAAACTATGACTTTAACTATTAGCTGACTCATGACATCACTCTATTTAATTTGTATCCGACTTATAATATAATTTACTTTTAAAATGACTTATTGAAAATTGTAATTGACTAATTTGTTATAATACTATTATTATTATTATTCTAATTTTTACTTTTATTTTATTTTTATATTTTATTATAATGATGATTAGATTACGAGAAGTTTTTTAATAATATTATTGTATGTTTATTATTTTATCTAAATCATATTCTACTCTTTTTAAAGAATATAAACTTATAAAATATTTACTATTTATAATTGTATTATTTTTAATTAATTTTTTCATTTATTACATTTATATATTTATATTAAGAGGTAGTAGAATAATGATGGAATTTATTTTTTTTTGTATTTCGTTGACCCTTAATTCATAAATTTGTCATATTTTATATCGAGTATATGGATGCATTAGCTGGTTCCAAATGTTACCAGTGTATATACTATTGACGAAAGTATTATCCCTAAGGTTTTGGACTTGATGAACCCACATTCTGAAAGTTGATATACTATGGTTGTTTATGCTTTATGAGTTGATGATTTATTTTAATAATTTAATTGTTTACTCGATTTTTTGTTCTACTATTTCTTGTTTTTAATTATATTCCTATATAATTTTTTCTCCTCGTAATTATAAATGGGTGAAAGACTCGATAAGATCTGCTTCTTCCTTCACCCAGGCAATTGTCAAATCTTATTTTATTATTATTATTATATTATATATATACATATATATATATATATATATATATATATATTAATATAAGAGTGACTTTGTAGGGCCTTTAGATAAATATAGTTATAAGTAAAAACTCCATCTACATTATTCGATGAAATGAAAGCTATCTATTAAATTAACAATTATAGGCACAAACATATCTGTAATGTCGCCAGGGGAGACGTTCATACCTAAACAGACGGCCCGCATAGGGGAGCTACTATTCGCTCTCCTATTCGACTCGGTGCTGTACTTCTGTCTGGCTTTATACATGGATAACCTTAACCCCGGCAAGACGGGTGTACCGAGACCTTGGTACTACCCTTTCGAAGTCAGTGAATTTATATATCAATATATGATATATATCCAAACTATTATATTTTAATCTTAGGCCAAACTTGCGAATTTAAGAGAATTTGAGCGGATAATAAATTCGGTTTTTATATATAAAAGGTTTATGCGAATAATGTCAAGTGTGTCCTCAGCTTTACACCTCGCACTTACATGTTACACACACTTACATGCGATTGTATATAATCACGTTACACACGTGCATATATATATATATATATATATATATATATATATAAATATATATATATATATATATAGTTTTTATATATATATAGATTTAAATATTGTTTATATTTAAATTTATATGCCGCTAGGGTATATCACAATAACAATAAAAAATAGATATCACTTATAGTTAGATTGTTATAACTGTAGTGCAGAAAAAACTGCGGTTAATTGTACACATAACTCATAATATTTCGTTACTTTATACGGAGATATGGTTGTATTATAATAATAATGGTATATTGACTCAAAAAACGCTACAAGTTTATACGCATCAGTTATTGATTTAACAAATAAACAAATAATAATATATTTTAAAAGTAATAAATTATAATGTTAACATATGAATAAGTCGACATTTAAAAGTAATATAATAATGATAAGATGAATAATCATCAAGAATGTTCCGATACTTATAATCAGCAATAGTAACAAAAGAATCAACAAATATAGATGTGATAAATGAAACATCAAGTTTCATACACGTAGTCTAGGCGTATTCTCTAATGAAATAATGTTCTGCTGTATCGTATACTAATAATCCGGAGTATTCGTGAGTAGATTTTCTGGTAAATAATCGATATTTCCTATAGGAGTAACGATTTTTACTTTAAATTCATGCCACAATTGAGAATATTCGTTCGAATAATCGCAGACATTTAACACGGTTGACCTATGGGAATCGTTATTTTTTCATAATCAATTAAATTATAGTATTATTTATTTAATATAAATCAGTAGGATATATATTTTAATAGATAGTTGTTTATATATATATATATATAAACAACTATATAATAAAATACATATCCTACTGATATATATATATATATATATATATATATATAAAATATATATATATATATGTTTTGTTTACATACATATTTTGGAATTGTAACCCCACCCTCCACAATTTCAATCACTTAACAATAGCACTGAATATAATGTGATGTTATCTAGTACAGATAATGAGCATACGATTTATATAATAATAACTATACACACTTAGTATTATAGAGTTGGTCATTATTAGATATTTACATGTTTCGTATAAATTAAGTTGTCATTTAAGATATGTATGTTTAAGTAACGATGTATCTGAATTATTTTAATTATTATTATAACATAATAATTATTGATAGTTTTAACATAAATATTTAATAATTTTAGAATTATATATAACAGATTTTATAAAATTAGTAATTATAATCTAATGAATAGATATATGAATTTAATTGAGATTATTAAATTAAAGATTTAATAATGTTAGAGTTATAATACAACATATTTTATTATAAAATATTATGTTATCATATACATTCTTACTATCTCCTAGATATTCTACTATATTCTAGCTAAATGTACGTTTTAATGTACATATAAATTACCATGGTAGGTTATACGCATATATAAGAACATTTACTAATATAATCATAAATATATAATAATTTTTAATAATGATAATTTTAATTCATAGAGATTTATGAAGAAAAAGAATGAAATTGATGAAACAGATATGGTAATGATATATATATATATATATATATATATATATATATATATATATATATATATATATATATATAGTTTATTAAGTGTAACATACATAGAAAAATACATGAAACAAAAATTTAATAATATATAATACATTAAAAAATAATGATGGTTTACAAATACCATAAGTACAATAATATAACAATATACAGCATTTGAACATACAAGATACAGGTTTTATTATGAGTAAGTAATAGGTTACGATACTATCGTTGATTTACATCTGATATATCTCAAAGTAAGGTGGGGGGCGACCAATTCCTATGTGAATATTCCGAGACAGAAACATTCTATAGAATATATCTAAATCACTTATCATAAGTATGCCCCAAAGACAGAGCTAAACCAATAATTATAATAAGGGATAATCATCCTATTTATGAGAAAACATTTATGAGAAATACAAATAAAGATATATGAATAATAATATAGGTATATTTAAAAAACGAGATAAATTCAAAGAAGTACGTTTTAATGTCGAATATTTATGTATCATTAATTGGGAGCGAATTCGTATCAGTATATAATAACTCTTTTGCCGAAGTAATTGATGTGTATATTCGTTCTGAATAGGATCTTTCTTATCTTTATCTATTCAATATATTGCACATATAAAGTTATAAATTACGAAATGATATGAGTAGGATGATGTAATAAGCAGTATAAATTAAAAAATTATAATTTGCTTAGATAGATATAATATACAATAAATAGTATTTGAAAAAATAAAGAATACCAGGAAACACATACTTTTTCAATCCGTATTAGATCCGGATTGCATATGGATTAATTTCGGATCAGGATGAATGTATCGGGATCCTGATTTAATCCGGATTAAATTTGATTCATAGGATCCGAAAATATAATTTTATATACAAATTAATTATTTTTACAATATACAAAGTTTGCTGTTTTATAAATGAAGTTATTATATATTTAATATATTAAATATACGAATATATATTATATTTGAGATTATATAATCTCAAATTTGTTTAATAATTATGTGATACGGATTAGATCCAGATTGGATTCGAATAAAATGTCGGATTTAACCTTGCATTTTGATTCAAATTCAATATGGATTCGATCCGGATTAAGTGATACTGATTTAATTTGGATTATTCAATCCGGATTATGTAATCAGGATTTAATTTGTATTGTTAAATACGGATTCAATTCAGATTAAGTGAGACGGATTTAATTTGGATTGTTCAATCCGGATTTAATCTAGATTATGTAATCAGGATTTAATTCGGATTTCAAAGTAGCCTAAATACTCGACTTTGATCCGGTCTATAATCCAGATTAATATTTGATTGTGTTTCCTGGGAACGTACTTATCTTTACAGTGATTCTGACATATTATATATACTAGGAAATAAAACAATACTATTAATAATAGTGTAAACAGGAATTTATATATATATATATATATATATATATATATATTAATATAAATAATATTATCAGGATAATAAAAATGCTTTGGAATCAAAAAAGACAAAAGAAGATAAATCAATTGGGATGTCTATACAGAGTCAATTTAAAGTTAATATATATTTCACTCCTTTTTCCGTTTAAAAAGTGTTTTAATAAAATTTAATAATAATAATAATATATATATATGTGATTTCAATAAATAAATATTATGATTATTAATATATATATATATATATATATATTTATATATTGTAGGAAAATATTTCATATATTATCTATATATATATAAAATGAACTATGTAAGGGACAACTATTATATAATATGTTTACTGTATCGTAAAAGGGTGGACGCACGCATCGTTACGTGTATAATTCAATGTTTAGGCAGTAATACAATCACGGCACCATATACTGCTTCGTTTATATCTAAATAAATATAACCCATATAACCAATACCCTACCCTAACGTTATTCATTTATGTATATTATAAGATATATATATATATATATATATTATTTTATAATACTACTATCTTTAGGATAATATAAAAACTCTGGATTCAAACAAGAAATCAATAGATTATCAAAAGACTACAGATGATAAAGCAATAGGGATTTCTATAAAGGATCTAGTTAAAGTTAATATATATATATATATATATATCTATATTTGTTGAATATCTATCAAATATAATCACTTATCTATGATTATATGTATTTATGTATTCTTATATATATAATAGTTGTAATTTATGATAAATATACTATACCACATGTAATCAGCAGCAGTGATCGATTTATATAGATAGATAGATAGATTAAAAGTTTATTGCATTACTGGTTATAGGTATACCTATATAAAGAAAGTTATAATTATATATAAACATATAATTATATAACATATAAACAAAATATATAAATGTGATAATAGTAATACAAAACGACACGATACAAAAAAACAAGAAATAAACTGAGAAGTAAAATAAAAATAAAACATTGGATTATACGAGCCGTTGAATCAATATATAGTATCTGATAGTGCAAGTTGTCAAACAGGAGAGGTAACAAAACCGAAATTCTCGGGTTGGCAAGGCTCATATGGGATGGATCAATTCCCAAGGGAGGATGAGTCCCTAGTAAGTAATTTGGTTGACGTCTCCTGGCGTTAAGCTACCGTAAACTGCTGACAGCAAGCATAATATCAAATACTATATATTGGTACAATTAATACGGAATAACAATAACATGATTGATACATTTGGTGTGAATTAATTTTTCACGGAAAAGTGTTACGGTTTTACAAGATGTAATTGTAAAGGGTAACGCGTTCCAGGAAGAGCAAACTCTATTTCCAAAATAATTCAGATGGGCGTTTGTTCTACAATTTTTCTTTCGTATCTTCACTTTAGGCCCTCTGCAATTGTTGCTATATAGATCAAATATATCAGTTGCATCCACAACGACAAGTCCGTTCAGTATCTTATATGTCAGGGTAAGATCAGCTAATAACCTGCGATGAAATAAAGTTTTAATATTGAGAAAAATAATGCTATCTTCATAAGACCGTTTAGTAAGGTTACATCTATAAAAAAGTATTTTAGTGAAATAGATTTGAATATTTTCTATATTGTTAGAATTGCATATGAAATTGTCTGGATTCCAGACAATTTCATATGCAATGACAATTATGAAAAACTGAATTTTTATAATATATAAATGAAACCCATAAAAGGAATGAAACATGTATTTTTAAATATTAAAAAAATCTGTTGATATACCTAATACTTACAATATTTGATATTTCAACATTATATATAATATATACACAATTATATACCATTATACAATATACAATATATTATACACAATTATAATATATATATATATTATATATATATATATATATATATACATATATACACACATAAGTTATCTTATAAGTTATACAAAAACATAGTAATATCAAAGCCCTGGGCTATATCAAAGCAGGGCTTTGGTTACATTAAGACATTATTATATTATGTTTAATTTTCTAAGTATATATTAAACATTAGTATTATTGAATTGAAATAATATATTGAATATGTACTATGTGATATCATTAATAGATATATATATATAATATGCATGTATTAATAAGAGATTGTTACTTAGCCTTATATGAACCAGGCTAAAATAAATTTAAAAGGTGCTCTTAAATGACAAATCACGTATACCTTACCTATACCTACACCTATGCCTCGCTTATACTAACTTATAACTCACCTATTCCTATACCTATGCCTCACGTATACCTCACTTATGCCTCACCTACACCTATACCTATACCTCACCTATACCTATACCTATACATCACGTAGAGATATCCGGGAAGTAATCGTAATGCGGTGGACGGTCTCAACATCAAGATGCCATCCAATGAGATCACGGTATTACTCGGACACAATGGCGCCGGTAAAACTACCACCATGTCAATGATCACTGGTTAGTCATTATATGCTATTAATATTTCAAGGATACGTCCATATGATATGTTTAGTGTATATGTGTATAAGGGTATATATTAGTATATATATATATATATATATATATATATATAATATATATATATATATATATATATATATAATATATATAACAAAATAAATAATATAGTCATAAAAAAATCAACTAATTCCTAGGCATTTTAATTGACAAAAATTGTAATTGGAAAATGAAAATAAATAATATTAAAATTAAACTTTACTATGGACTTAGTTTACTACATAGATATAACTTTAATATTAATACTTTAGTTATGCTATATTTTTCTTTTTTTTATGGTCATATTAATTATTGTTCTATTATATGGGGAAGTACTTACCCTAGAAATATAAATGCATTCAAATTTTACAAAATAAATGTATGAGAGCAATATATAAATTTGATAACAAAACCAACATTGTTTACATTTTTTTAAGATACAACATTCTTAAATTTAAAGATATAATAGATAGGTATATTTATAAATATATGTTTGAATATATAACAAGCATTATTTTCATAGTTCAATTTGTAAGTTATTTACCCATAATTGATCCTTTTATACTTTTCGGTTAAATAGAACATTCTTAATACCAAAAATAAAATGTTATCATGATCAATTTAGTATTCGTTACAAAGGCACATGTTTATGGAATTCTTTAATATTCGTATTATATAAATATTTGTTTATATGTATAGACTTACTTTGGTCTTTCGTTGTCTTCTTTTGTTCTCTGATTTGTTATGGTTTAACTTATTTATTATTTTAGTAGCTTTTTACATTTTTTTTGAGGTATTGAGAGATACATTTAATGTTATTGTATTGATTTTTTATGAGACAGAACACGAATGACAAAATATAATTGCAAAATATGTAAACTCTTTATATTTATTCTTTTTGTATTAATTCTCTCATTACCAAGAGCAGGTTGGTATCTCGATAGGTTCAATAGAACTTCTATACTATACCTGGGATTTTGATATCGGTAATCAACTGAATCTTATATTATTATTATTATTTATTATTATATATTAAATAATGTATAGTTATTAGTTATTATTTAATATAGCTTAGTTTAATATATATGTTTTATTTTATACTGAAAATATGGTTATAATTAATCTATATTTATTATCTAAAATTATTATAGATATAGTATATTAATTCAACATTGTGTATATATTTAGGATTCGTGAAGCCCACATCCGGTTCAATCATCATCAACGGCCTTGACATCACCACGAACCTGACCGAAATTCGAAAAACGTTGGGGTTATGTCCTCAACACGATGTCCTCATACCTAACCTTACCGTTATCGAACATCTGAAGTTCATGAATATGGTAAGTCAGTGTATTTATAGCATAGTTAATGATATCACAGAATTCAAGGGTCCGGAAAAATGTATCTTTAGTATATATATTCTGAGATATCGAATTATTCTTATATATATATATATATATATATATATATATATATATATACGGTATGTACAACTCCAAGAAAACATTTGTAAAATATCTGAAATAGCCGGGTTTCTGTTATATATAGAGTCTGATATAACGAGAGTTCACTCTAGTAATAATAATAATAAATAGAACCTTTAAGTTTTATTTGGGTAACTATCCCAACTAATATTTCTTCCCCAACTTTGTAATGTTTACCTAATACAATATCAGATATTTTCATAATAAATTATATCATAATCACATTTATTTAGCATAAATCAGGACGAGATGTATTTTATACAATAGCTTTTCATATATAATTTTATAAATACCCATTTTTTTAATTCATAAATCCTTATAAATATACTGCACTATATGAAGTCATCTACTATACAGTGTACTCTGTATACGTTATATAATGTATATTTTCTATCAAGTAAATAAGATTTTAACCATTTATTAAGATTACCACTAACGCCATAATAAGATAATTTATGCAAAAGTTTAGAATGTGATACTTTGTAAAAAAGCCTTAGCTAAATCAATATATGCAATATCCGATATAGGAATGCATCCCTAGCTTCATAGATTTTTTTTATAAAATAATATTAGTTGCAATTCAGTTGACTTTCCAGTTAAAAATCAGTATTGACATTTAGTAATATAATTATTAGAACGTAAATAGAAAGTTAAATTATTAGAAAGATTTTTTTCAAAAAGAATGAACGTGCTAGGTAGAATGCCAATGGGCTGATAATTTGCTGGTTTAGTAGCGTCACCTTCTATATTTTGATAAGAATGTACATTATAAATAACACATAGTTCCGAAAATGTACCCTATAGGTTATGGCGTTATTGGTTTTTGTATACAAAATAGAATTACACGATTTCGCGTGAGTGTTATATCTTTCCATAGAAAAATCGTTGTATATACTATAATAGGATGTTCACGAGTTCCGTAAATGCTTTCTGAGATACTGGTTTCTCACAATAACAATAACAATAGAATCGCGTTAAAACTCTATTATAATGGTATATTATTCATTGAATATCGATTTCATAATGGCTATATAATGATTTGCTTACATCTATATTAATTATAACTATATTAATACCATACATATCATCTATAGATAAATATACTTGTAGTTGTATATTAACTATACAGTTAATTATAGGTATACTATACATACATGGTTTAGGTAAATAATTATATTGGTGTATATAACAATAGTTTTACCATATCTACACGATTATAGATAGTATTATAGTTATATAACAATATATAAAACATACATACATGTTTTTCTTTATATAAATATATCCTTATAGTCAAATATAACTATAGTTAAACCACCACATATACACTCGGCTATACAGATAGATAATTCGAACAGTATCTCTAATTCTGAAATAGATGATATGCTTAAGGACATGGACATGCATCGAGTGAAGAACGTTTACGCTATGAAGCTGTCGGGAGGTCAAAAGCGGAAGCTGAGCATTATAGAAGCCATAGTTTATGGAAGTAAGGTTAGTCTAGCATATACAAGTATTTATAAGATATATATAGGTAGAATTTTCAAGATTAATATATGCTTTTATGTTATATATTATTGAACTTATATATAATTTATATATTATCAAAATAAATTTTCAAGATTAAATTGTATTATTTAAATTTAATTATATATATATATATATATATTTATTCATCACCAGACACTTATTCTTGATGAACCGACAAGTGGTCTCGACACGGAAAGTAGAAAAGTAGTTTGGGAAGTTATAAAGAAATACTCCAAAGGTATGATAAAGTAGCATAACGATGAATTGCAACGTAATGATAATGCATTCGGTATTGAATGATGATGTTGTGAGGTTGTTGTGATGTTGTATTTTTTATAAAATGGCATTGCGAGGATGTTTTGAGGATTCCAGTGTTTGATGGGTATGGATACGTTGTAATCAGGATACAACATTTATCTATAGTTAATCTCTATATAATTGTATAGTTGTAGTAACTACATTATGTGCGTAGCGATATGATGATGATGATAATGATATTTATTATATACGGAGTTGTATATACTACTCTTGAACGTATAAGAAATCAATAATAAATACTTATAAAGGGATATAACATGATAAAATAGATATATATATATATATATATATATATTGATTTTCAATGATTATTGCTGAATTAATTAGTATTATAATTAGTGTCTATTAGAAATTTCAATACCATAGAATTTATATTTTATATTGTTTTAAATTTGGTTTTTTGTGAGAAATCTCGAATTAACATACTTGAAGAACAAAGATTTATTATTGGAATTTATAACCTTATACTCTCTCTGCAAGACATTCTTTTGAATATTAGTATGTAGAAGTGATTGTGAGTCTCTCCAGTTGATATTATGAGTAGTTTACTTATTCCTATTTTTAAAATTTCTTAAACATTTTGATTGAACAGAGTGTATATATTTGGGGTATTTATGTGCATTTGTAGATAATTTTGAAATTGGAACGGTTTTAAAAAATATGTCTAATAATAATATTATTATTATTATTATTATTATTATTATTATTATTATTATTATTATTATTATTATTATTATTATTATTATTATTATTATTATTATTATTATTATTATTATTATTATTATTATTATTATTATTATTATTATTATTATTATTATTATTATTATTATTATTATTATTATTATTGATTGATTGATAATTTATTTAAGCAAATACATAGCCGAAAATATAATCGAAAGTATAAAGTATAAATATTTGCTAACGATAACATACGTTATAGAAATAAATAAAGAATAATACGAAATTAAAAAATTAAGGAAATTAAAACGTTTTACAGTTACCGTCAAAATAAACGAAAAACAATCGAAAGTAGAAATAAATCATATAGTAAAAATAAACGAAAAATGATCAAAATAGAAATAAAAGATAGCGTAAAAATAATCGAAAATAGAAATAAAATACATTATTTTGTAAGTGGCATCGAAATATTCAATTTCTACTTTAACTTTATAGAATTCTTCATCTTGTACCCTGTTTTATTATTATTATTATTATTATTATTATTATTATTATTATTATTATTATTATTATTATTATTATTATTATTATCATTATTATTATTATTATCAATAATGATATACAACATTTTTTAAACATATTTAATGATAACATATGTAATATTATTTATAGTATACAATAATTATTATAAGTTTTTTCGTAAAATTTATATATATGTACCCTTATATATAAGTATGATCCCTAAATACTTATATGATCTTAATTATTTTATAAGTATTTATAAATATATGGTATTTTATATATATTATAGTTATATATTGTTATAATTAGGTTAAATACATTTTTTTTTAATATGATAAATTTATCAACAATTATTCAATATTTTTAATTTATTTTTATTAATTTAGATTCAATAGATTTACCTAAATATAATAAAATAATAAATAATTAAATAATTGTTAATATTTATAGATAAATATTTTGGACTACAAAATAACTTGGATTAAACTGTGATATAATGATCCAAGTTGCAATTAGTTAAATATTGATCAGCTAGATCCAATTTGATCTCAGTTTAAAAAATAACTTGGATTAAACTGGGATATAATGATCCTAGTTTCAACTAGTTAAATATGGATCAGAAAAATCCAAGTTTACACCACCTAGACTTTTGACCAGATTCCCCCAGTTTCCCAGTTAGATCCAAGTTAAACACGAGTATTGAATACTGGGTAGGCACATGTAAAACAGTACTACTAAGCATTCATCAATACTACCTGTACACCTACAATCCGCTACCTACAGATAAAACAGTTCTTATCAGCACGCACTACATGGATGAAGCAGAATACCTGGCGGACAGCATAGCGATCATGTCGGAAGGAAAACTTAACGTTCATGGTAGTATAGACTATCTCAAAGAGAAGTTCGGTTAGTAACATTATCATATATCTGTTATTATAATAAAACAGTGTTTTATTATATTATTATACATATTATATGTACGTTATTATCACTAGTAAGAATTTTATATTAGTTTTAATTAATAATAATATTATGATGTTCTAATAAAAGATTGTTTATAATAAACTACTAAAGTTATTTAGACAATATATTTTAATTTTTAATGTATTAATATATTTATAATCTAATGTATTTTACTATTTGATCTTTTGCATAATTTAAATTTTAAATACTTATTTATTTGTCTTTATTATATGTTAAAGTAATCCTGTTTATCTGTTTAGGGTTCGGCTATAGGATGGTACTGCAGGTCACAAAAGATTGCGTTGAAGAAGATGTAGTAGGCGCTATTCAGAAATTCATCCCGGATGCAAAAGTAAGCAATCATAATACGATAATAGGAGTATTATGAAATTGTATCGTTATAACATTTCCTATATTAATGCAGCTGGTAGTTAACATTGACATCCTTAAAATATCATCATTAAATAATATAATCATCACTTCATCAGAACATCATCATTTAATATCGACATTATCATGTTTACATTCAAGTTCGTCACCAAAAATATTTTTTTATCACATCTGATGATGAAATTAATGTGTGTAATAATGCAATTATTTTCTGGGAAATTAATTCAATTTTTATTATAATTTATTATGATTTATTATTACAATAAAGGTTATGATTATAATCATTATATTCACAGATTATGACGAAGATAGGATCAGAATTGACAATACAAATCCAAGGCATGCAAAGCGAACACTTCTACTCGATCTTCCAGTATCTGGACCAGGAGAAAACCGCGCTAGGGGTTATATCTTATGGTATAAACGTCAACACATTGGAGGATGTATTCTTAAAGTATGTACCATATATGTATATTCATAGTAATCGTATAATTAAATACAAATTATCTATACATATATATATCTCGTATACATATATCTCGTATGTGGCTACCCTTCTCCCTCAGGTGTAAATTACGTATACTATCTATAATCCATAAATCAATATATTCTTTCACCCCTAGCTATATCTCTGATCTAATTACAAAACGTACTATATTATCTTCTCTTCGTTATCAAAATGCTCCTCTACTTATCTCCCACAACTCTAGTAAAACTTCCCTAAATTCTAGAGCTTTTAAAAATTCCGGTCCAACCCTATGGAATTCCCTACCTCCTACCATTCGTTCAATTATATCCCACAAAAAAATTATAAATTTTACTTCTTCTTTCTACCCATAATCATTAAATCATCCAACTTATTATTTGTATCCGTGTTATATTAAATGTATATCATTATTAAATTGTTATTGTATTATTATTATCTTATTATTATATAACACTATACTATATCAATGCAGTCTGTAGTATATTACACTACACCATAGCAATGCAGACTGTAGTATATAATAGTCCTTTATATTATTTAGTATTGTTTTCCATGGTATATTGAATGTATATTATTATTAAATTATTATCGTATTACTATTATTTTATTATTATTTTCTTCCCGCACGAGCGAAGGGGTCTACATGACCCTATTTTAGTGCTAATAAACTTAATATCATCATCATCATATATATATATATATATATATATTAATATAACTAATTAGTAATGGTATATTATAATAATATTTCAATAAAATTCTATCAAAATATATAATATGTAATAAATAAATAATATTTATATATATTTATAATATTAATAATCAGCTTAGTTCATCGTAATAAATGAGAGTGAACCCATGTAGATATATAATTTTACTGAACTTATTAAGATATATACCTGTTAACAAAAGGAATGGAAATAAAATAAACATATTAATAAAAATAACAATAGAGTAAAATTAGAAATTTCAAAAATAAAATATAAATATAAAGTAAACATTTTACATATTAAAATAGTTATAATACGAATAAATATTAAACATATAAAAAAAATAAAAATAAAATAATATATGTGTACAAATAAAGAGGAAAAAATAATATATAGTTGATACGTAGACCACAAAGAACGAATGGTACAAGGATACAAACTTTTAGTATGTATGTGCCAAGTCTATTAATACCTTGAGATTTCCCCCCACAATCACTTCAGTATACTTACTACTCGACATATAATACACCACTGCACTCTACCATCAAAATACAAAAAACATGAAATCCTTCCACTTTCTAAAATAATAAATAAATAAATATAATATAAATAATAAAAGAATAAAAACAATTAATCAACATATTAATCGTATAAATAAAATGACAATAAAGTGTAGATAAGATATAATAGTAGTCAAATAATAATAAAAATAATAATAATCAGCAATAAATTTAAAACCAAATAACAATTGTTTAAATATATAAATATTATAAAAAAATAATATAATTATCCAATAATAAAATTATACTAATTGATGAATATTAATCATTTGTTAAAAATAAATTAATAAGTACTTTAATAGTTACCAATACGTTTTATTTAAACATTTAAAAACTTTTTCAATGGTTAGTGTTTTTTATATTAATATATAGTGTATTCCATATCAAATGTCCTTTATAACCAATACAGAAGTTAGCATAATAACGTGATATATTGGGAATAACTAATTCATTAGTTGAACTTAGAGAATAAATTGTATTTTTTTTTATTAAATAATTTAATAATTAGTGGGTGTATGTTATTATTATACCAAGATTTATGTATTTATAAATATTTAAATCAATAATATTTTAAATTTGAGAATACGATTATGTATAAATAGGTCAATATTATTTAGATAATAAATTACTCTTAGACATTTATTCTGTAATATAGTAATACCAAAGCCCAAATTAATATGGAATAAAGAGTAATATATATTCAGAATGGATTCTCTATTCAATTTAGATTTTAATCTATTTATTCAAGAGATTAAGAGAATTAAGAAAATCGATTAAGTTTGGATTAAATATTTGGATTTAATATTATTTATCTGTTTTTTCCAGTTCCATCTATATATATACTCAAAAATAAAATATAATCTAATATATATATATATATATATATATATATTGATATTAATTTATAAATAGAAAATATTATAATAATAATCTAATTAAATTATATAAATATAATATAGCATTAATGAAAAACTTGAAAGGAATCAACAAATAGAAAAAAAATCATCCGTTCTAGATGGTTACAAATATTAATTTATATTTAATTACTACAAATTATTAATAAATATAATTATTTATAATAATATTTAATTAAATAATTATTAAAACAATTACATTGTACCAATCTGACTTATAAAACTAGAGTCTATTATATGACAGAATTATATAGTTTATTATAATCCCATTAAGGGTATTCTAACGGTATATTTAATATAAACTCATCGCCTTGTATTTATAGTATACGAGTCGAGTAAAGTTTAGAGTACAAAATGTTACTTCACTCGAGTAGAGTTTATACTAAACTACAATCGTTTTACTCTAAACTTTACACGAGTATATTAAACTGAGTGGAGTAAAGTTTACTTTACGTAAACATTGTATACAATACTTACTATGATGATGATGATGATGATTTATTATACACAAATATAATAGCGAGCGCTATTCTCGAATGTGTTTTAAGTATGTTACTTATATATAACAATAATAATAATAATAATAATAATAATAATAAATAGTGCGTAGTTAATAGTATAACAATAAAAAGGATATATACAGCATATTCTCTCGATAAAAAGAATAAAACATAATAATATAAAAAGAAAATAAAATGTGTTATGAATTATAATATATAAATTAAATAAACATATTACGTAATGTAATGTTTACGTATATCGCTTCTTCGATATATGGTTGATTTCCGTCTAACTATGAATACGATACTACATGTTCTTAATTTTTCTAAATTGCTTAACAAATGTTCTATCATCATCGTCTAGTATATATTTATGCCGTCAATATAATAGTATTTATATGGAGTACTCTGCGGAAAGAGTGTAAAAAAGCAAATAAAAAATATATAAATGATTATTAATATATGTTGATAAAAGAGCTAAAATTAAATCTAACATCCTCACATTTTAAATAACCTACTCTTTATTACATAATATTATATAATACATATTATAACTTAACAATTAAACACAGGTACATATTATCGAAATAGATTATGATTCAAAATATGATATACAATATATACGTTAAAAGGATAACTACTTTAATACTTCATATAATTGTATTAGTTTTATTATTTATATATATATATATATATATATATATATATATATATTAACTGCCTGTGTGGCTCAGTGGCTAAGGCGTCAGACACACAAGCAGTAGGACACGGATTCGAGCCTCGTCCGGACCATTAATTAATTTTATAAAATGGGTCTTAAAATATTATTTAGAAGTGATCTTATATAATTGTGTATAAATAAATGATCGGCTCTCGTTAAAACCATGGATGCATTAACATGAGAGCGGCTTCGAAGGGACATTAGAGCCATATATGGTTATAAGTGAAAACTTCATCTAAGTTCCTGGATGGGATGAAAGGACTCCACCAAATAAAAATAACAATAACAATAACAATATATATAACATTTAAATAAAAATCCATATGTATAATATCCGCTATAAATTAATAATATAAATAATAATAATATTTTATCAGACACATTTTTTCGTTCATTTTTTATAATATTGTTATGCCGTATATAAATACATCTACAACACACGCGTACAAAACAGATAAGTACGAGACGGGTTCGCTGGGCAAGGTGAGTTACTGCAGCCAGGCCCGAGCTATAGTCTACAACAGGACTAGGTTCTACCGCAGCTATCCCCTCATGCTCGCCATACAACTGCTCATGATACCCGTGTTTATGCTGTGCTACGATAACATCTTCAGCGTCGAAAAACTCTTCAAGTTAGTAAAACTATATTCTGTGTACATATACATGTACGTAGTTAACTCTCGGTATATCAGAATTCAAGGAACCGAATAAATGTATCGATTATCTGATATATCGATGTATTTATATAGGCATGTATAATTATATTTATATATATATATATAATTATATTTAATTATATTTAATTATATTTATATATAATGCATACTATAACTATAATATATACATATATACTCCATTTATTCAGTTACAAAGATGGTAGAATGAGCATAGACATCTCATACGAAACGTACAGTTCATATAACGGCATGAAATATGCATATGCGAATGATGGCACGGATATATCGAATAGAAACTTTCAAGTTATATATGTATATATATATAACTTGATTTATATATATATATATATATATATATATATATATATATGATGAATGATGAGATGAAATATTGTTATGTATTATTTAAATATTGTTTAACGTTACAATATGATAAAACTCGTGCCGTGTGCACATTTCCACATTTCGGATATATGCTATGAATTAAGATTACCTAGCAATTGTCTATAGAAAACATATACGTTAGCCATGTAAACTCCCCCACCCCTTAAAACAGTATCTAGTAAACAGTAGTATGTTGTCAAGTGCCCCATTATTATATATTGACCCCTCCGCACTTATTCATGTTTACACTCACACAAAATCTGATTTATTCAATTATATTATGTATTTAATCAATTATATGGTAGTCCTTTTTATTTACTATAAATCTGAATATGTCTTTTAGATTGTTTTCATATATAATTAAAACATATGAAAACTAAATGAATATTTGTTGGTAATATGCCTATCATCCCACACTTTTAAATTCTTAGAAAATGTACTAATACATGGCCTCTATTTACACGTTTAGCCACGTTTAGAACCACCTCTCTCCATGTTTAATACTATACATACCACTACTACTACTACCTTCAAACTGAAGAACTCTTTACTCATTACATCTAAATGCAGTCATATTCATTTTTATTATCACTTTCACACTATCAGAATTGTATACTTAAATAGTATTTAAATAAAATGACCTATCTAAATATATATATATATATATATATATATATATATATATATATATAGTTACTAACAATTAACCTATATATCTAAGTAAACCCCATTAATTAGCTAGAGTAGTGTTACAAGAGAATACATAATCGTAAACATAATCTCTACACATTAAGTTGCGGTATGTGTACTGTACATATGTGTATATCTTAATATTTTTTTTTTTTTTTTTTTTTTTTTTTTTATTTGGTGGAGTCCTTTCATCCCATCCAGGAACTTAGATGAAGTTTTCACTTATAACCATATATGGCTCTAATGTCCCTTCGAAGCCGCTCTCATGTTAAGGCATCCATGGTTTTAACGAGAGCCGATCATTTATTTATACACAATTATATAAGATCACTTCTAAATAATATTTTAAGACCCATTTTATAAAATTAATTAATGGTCCGGACGAGGGTCGAACCCGTGTCCTACTGCTTGTGTGTCTGACGCCTTAGCCACTGAGCCACACAGGCAGTTTATTATTATTACAGCATATTATTACAGCATATTATTATATTATGTGATAACAATTATATTGTTACTTAGGTATATATATGTATTATATTACTAATATATATATATAGATACCATATACCATATACCAAATAGTATGCCATCTAAGAATATTAATTTAATACTTATTATTAGTATTATTAGTAGTATTTATATTAGTTATTACCTAATATTATTATTAATAATATTATTATTTTGTATTATTATAATAATATTTATAGATATTTAAAACGTTAGCGGAAAAGTCGAATATAGAAATCGTAGACGCGGGCATAACATCGGGATTTAATAAAGTGCATATCCAGTTGATGTCGATGGTGGGCAGTCCTAGGAATTTCGAGTTTATTTATATATATATATATATTCTTATGTATATATATAGAAAAATTTGTAAATTAATTGTATATACCTACAATTATAATATAATTATAATTTTAATTGCGCAGAAATTATATTAACTTAATATATTTATTTAACTACAGAAATAATAATATTATTATTATAATAACAATAATAATAATAGTAATAGTAATAAGTGTTATATAAATAATAACAGTAAATAATAATAGAAAATAATATTATGGAAAAAGTATACTTTAATATGATAATAATAGAAGTTAAATAGATCGATTTTATAGTAAGTAATTTTGTATTAGTAATTTTAATAATTAATAACTTTAATTAATAACACAATTTTGATTCGACGTATACGTATATATAGATAGATAGATAGATAGATAGATAGATATATTTTATTGGATTCATTAATGTCGTTCTTTTTTTTTCATTTATTATTCTTTTTCGTTTCTTTCTTCGTTTCCAAATGTCTTCAAAATAAGACCTTGATCATTTCGGGTTATTGCCAGTGATGTATTCATACATGGGACAGGAACAGTGATTGTTTAATCATAATAGTTAGCTATATATTTCGTATTTACATAAAAGATAATAATAAATAAATAAAATACAGTAGATAGACAAAATTTTACATTAACAAAAATCAAAATCAAAATAATAATAACAAAAATAATTCATACATACATATATATTTGATATAGATTTTTTATTTTATTTTTTTTTTAGTTTTTTTTAATATGTTAATTTTATTAAATTAATTTTAAATTCATTAATTTTTTAATTTATCTATAATATAATTCATCATTGATTAACATATTTTTTACTCTTTTCTTGAACAAATTTTCATTTTTTATATTTTGTATATTTGTTGGACGTAAGTTCCAAAGTTTTGGACCTTTTATCAGTAAACTATTTATTGTTCTTGTTGATTTTGAAATTGGTATAGTATACGTTTTATTTGTTCGTAGAGTATATTTATTATTATTTTTTTTGTGTATTTTAGTTAAATTTGTTGGTAATTGATTATAATATTGTTTATGCATATATATTAGTGTATTATAATATGTTAGCTTATCTAATCTAAGTATTTTATTTGATGTGAATAATTCTTTTGTATGATCTCGAAATTTTCTTTTATTTATTATTCTTATGGTTTTTTTTTGAATAATTGTTGTATTTAGGGTATTATTTGAGAATGTATTTCCCCAAAGTATATTTCCATAGTTTAAGTATGGTAGGAAAATACTATTATATATAACTATCAATGAATTTGTTTTAATGAATTTGCTCAATTTTGAGATTAAAAATTGAATTTGGGAGAGTTTGTTATTTAATTTAATAATATGATTTTTAAAATCAAGTTTGCTATCAAGAATTATACCAAGATATTTATAATTATATACGTTATTTATTAATGTATCATTTAATGAAATAATATTGTTTGGATATTTATTTGAGTTGAAATTTATCATTTCTGTTTTACTAATATTGAGTTTTAACTTATTATATTTATACCATTTTTCTATTTTTATTAAGGTTTTTTTAATTAAATTTGTTAGTTCTATATTATTATCTGCTGTAAAAGTTATAGCAGTATCATCTGCGTATACTGTAAATTTTACATTATTATCTTCTAAATATAATGGTAGATCATTGACATAAATTATGAATAGTAAAGGGCCTAGTATGGAGCCTTGGGGTACACCGATATCATTAGTTATAATATCATTTTCTGTAATGTTAACTTTAACTAGTTGAGTTCTATTATGTAAATAGTTTTTTATCAGTTTAAGAGGAATCCCTCTAATTCCATATTTATCTAATTTGCTAATTATAATAGAATGATCAATAGTATCAAAGGCTTTACTTAAATCTAAAAATAATGTATTTATTGCTTTATTTTCTTTTTTATTTTCCATTATATGGTTGTAAATATCTAGTGTAGCTTGAGTGGTATTATGTTTTTTAAGGAAACCATATTGAGTAGTATTTATTATGTTATTATTTTGTATGAATTGAATTAGTCTATTATATATTATTTTTTCTAGTATTTTCGATAGTTGACTTAAAATTGATATTGGTCTATAGTTAGATATAATATTGATATTATTTTTTTTATGAATTGGTTTAATGGAGGATAGTTTCATTTTTAAGGGAAAAGTTCCTGACGATAAACATAGATTAAAAATATGGCTTAATGGAAGGTAAATGTAATCTTTTGAAATTTTTAATAATTTCATGTTTAGATAATCAGTGTCTAGAGAAGTCTTTGATTTATTATTTTGTATAATAGAATTTATCTCATGTGTTGATGTGGGATGAAGATATATTGATTTAGATATTGGTGTAATGTTAATTGGGTTGATGTTATTTATGGGAGAGGTGAATTGATTATTTATGGATTGACTTGTATTTATAAAATAAGAGTTAAATGCATTTGCTATTTCTTTATCATTATTGAATTTATTTTCGAATTCATCTATTATATAATTTGGAGATTGTTTAATTTGCTGTTTATTTATGAGGTTATTTATTAAATTCCAATTTTCTTTGTAGATATACTATTTTTTATTTTACTATCTATATATGATTGCTTTGCTTTTTTAATATCTAAGGTTAATTGATTTCTTAATTGTTTGTAGTTATATAAGTTGATTTAATTTTTATTATCTAAGTAAAGTTTATATAGTTTATACTTTTTATTAATGTCTCTTTTATTTTATTTATTATCCAATTTTTTGAAAGAATATTTGAAGATATTTTATTTGTAAGTAGTGGGATAAATTGGTTAATTATTGATGTATATATGGTATGAAATTTGTTGTATGAGTTTTCAGCATCATTGTCTTCGAGGACCGAATCCCAATTCGTATTTTTCAGTGCATTAATAAGTCTTTTAGTATTATTTATTGTTATTTTCCTTGTTTTAATTTCATTTGAGTTATTTCGTATTTTGGTTTTTATTTTAATTATTGTATATATTGGGAGGTGGTCTGTAAAGTCTTCTAAGAGTATTCCACTATTATAAATATTTGTTGTGTTTATATTAGTGTAAATTTGATCTATAGTTGAAATGTTACTTTTATTGAATTGGGGTCTAGTGTTTTGAAGAATTTCAGGCGTTAGTCCTAATTGATTTATTAAAATATTTAATTGAGATGATTTGGGATCATTTGTTATGATATTAAAATCACCCATAATTATTAAATCGTGTGAAATATATTTATGAAATTTACTATATAACATATTTATAAGATCTGCAGTTTTATTGAAAGGGCTATTATAAAGGCATGAAATTATTATTTTTTTATTTTTTTTAAGTTTAATTTCTATTGTAGGTGTTTCTAAATAATCTTTTATATTAAAAGTAAGGTCTTTTATAAGTTCATATTGAATATCTTTTATAACATATATTGAAACACCACCACCTCTACATTTATTTTGTTTCTGTCTATAGTTTGTTTGATATGTGTAATTTGTTATATTATTATTGAAGTCATTATTACTATTTAACCAGGTTTCAGATAAACATATAATATGAGGTTTGATTATTAAAGTATCTATAAATTCTCTTAATTTATCCAGGTTTTGAGTAAGACTTCTAATATTTATGTGTATAATTATCAGATTATTTTTATTTATTATTAATTCTTTTGTAATACTATTAAATTGTTATGTTGTTTTGTATTGGTTTGGTATCATATTATATTTAATCATCACGTTTTTTTAGTTCAATTATTTTAAAAGTATCATTTCTATGCCGTACTACATATTTATTATTTATTGTTGATTTATTTTTAGCCTCGATAGATAGTTTTTTGATAGTCTCCAACTCAACTTTATTGTATTCTTTTGATATGCTTATATTTTTGAATTTGGAGATTTTTAATTTGTTTGCATTTTGTATTATATTATTAATTTCTATTTCAGAGTTTAAAATAATTTTTTTTAATGGCCTGATGACATTATCATTTTCTTGATATTTTCCTAATCTAAAATAGTTTTTTATATTATAATTTGTGTTGACTAGGTCTAAAATTTCTGTTATATTTTTTTTTTCTTCAAAATTTCTTGTTTCGTAATTAGAATCTATTGTTTGTTTAACATTATAGAGTATAATAGTTTTATTTCTTATTTCATTTAACTTTTTTTCATTTAGGGTTTTATTTATAGTCGTTGATAGATTTTTTTGAAGTGTATTATTGAGGTTAATTTTAGTGATCTCAGCAAATGTTTTAAGATCAGATTTATCAGCTGCTTCATTTAGTTTTTTTTATTATTTTTTCTTGATTTTCTATAACTATAGTCAATTTTTCATTATTTATAGTTAATCTGTCATTATTTATAGTTAATTTTTCAATTAAGCATTTGAGATCAATTTTTTCATCATTATGCTCATCTGTTACAGATATCGTTTGTTTTTTTTGACGAGCCATTTTAAGCTTTATATCAATTAAATTCTAAATATCACTAATATATATGTTGTTAAAATATATTTACTTAATTAATTTATTGAATAAATAATAAGAGTTTCTCTAAATTTAAAAGATGCTTTTTATATAATATATGTCACACTAATTTATTATGAAGTACCTAGGGTTTATATTGGGTATATTATATACTGTATTTATTATATCAAATATACAAATATATAGAAATTAAATTATATTACTTCATCTTATATTACAACAAATTAAATATTATAGAAATAACATAGTATAATAATAATAATAATAAAATAATATGCAGTATTTAAATATTAAAAATACAATAGTAAAAATATCCAATATAAGTATATTTAATAAATACAATTTATATATATATATATATAAATGTATTAATGCAATATATATATATGTTTTAATTTTATGATATTTAACAATACTAGGAATTTCAATAAATATCTTTTATGGCTTTTTTATTGCATTTTCAATTATAATTTAAAAATAATAATAATATATACCTAAATGTATTTATACAATATAATAATAATAAATAGTTGGTAAATAAGATTAATATGATATTAATACCATATATTATTTAAATATAAATAGAGGATAACTAATCTATGAATAATAATAATCGATTAAAAGAGTAAATAAAGGAGTTGTTGTTATTAAATATGTAAACAGTAAGTGAACATTATCTTTGTGATAAATATATATTTGTTGTTGATTTTAATTTTGATAATCATACAATGTAAACAAATACTAAATAAAAAAATGAATATAATTTCAAAACCAATGTAATATATTTAAATATTAGTTGATATTAATATTTGAACAATACTAATAATATAAATAACACACAAATAAATAAATACGCACCTATATTTATAATTATAATACAATTAAACGATATTTAAAATCTAATCTGTGAATAACACGTCTGTAATTTGGTTGCTATGTAAACAAAGTGTATATAGCATGAATTGACTGTGTGACTCAGTGGCTAAGGCGTCAGATACACAAGCAGTAGGATACGGGTTCGAGCCTCGACCTGACCATTAATTAATTTTATAAAATGGGTCTTAAAATATTATTTAGAAGTGATCTTATATAATTAGGTATAAACATATTATCGGCTTTCATTAAAACCATATATACCTTAACATGAGAACAGCTTCGAAGGGAAATTAGAGCCATATATAAGTGAAAATTCAGCTAAGTTCCTGGATGGGATGAAAGGACTCCACCAAATAAAAATAACAATGACAATAACAATATATATATAAAGCAAGATTTCCCAATAAATTTTAATTTTATGAAAAATATGAATATATTCAATATATATATATATATATATATATATACATAGAAGTCGTAGACTTTTACATGTTATAAATAACTAATAGGCCAGGAAAAACTCTCTATATATATATATAGTTTTAGAATGTGTACATATTGATTATTTCTTACCGGGTAGGATACACATATATATATCAGTGATAATTCATACGAATGATATATCAAAATTAACGTAGTTTATTAATCAATAGTTTTTTTAATTAAAATGGTTCGAAATAAAAAACTGTACTATACGTAGCGAGGCATTTGAACAATTAAATAACCGATAAAACTAATAACTATCTATTTAGTTTTAGTAACGCGAGTATAAATTAACATTTCTTAAATGTAGCAAAAAGTGTATAGAGCCAGATAATATTTCCGGAAATAAGTTCTGGAAATTATTGCCATCACGTTATAGTGGAATACTCACTTAAACAGGATTATACACCAAATTCTATATATAAATATATATATATATATATATACATATAAAATGTAATTAATGATGATTCATAAGTATATTACACTATTGTTAATATATATATATATATATATACATATATAATATTTAAATAATGTTAAAATAAAATAATAATAATAATAATAATAATAATAATAATAATAATAATAATAATAATAATAATAATAATAATAATAATAATAATAATAATAATAATAATAATAATAATAATAATAATAATAATAATAATAATAATAATAATAATAATAATAATAATAATAATAATAATAATAATAATAATAATAATAATAATAATAATAATAATAATAATAATAATAATAATAATAATAATAATAATAATAATAATAATAATAATAATAATAATAATAATAATAATAATAATAATAATAATAATAATAATAATAATAATAATAATAATAATAATAATAATAATAATAATAATAATAATAATAATAATAATTAGAATAACGATGATTCATAATAATAACAGGTGGATAGGTGTGATCGTGTTCCACCATGAAAGGAACTACATACTGTATAACCCTAGGATACGTCACAGTCAGAGTGTTATGTTTTCATTGTTGACGGACATAGATATCATATCGAAAACCAATAACAGTTTGTATTCATATTTAAATATTAGCTATTACGATAGAAATTTATTATATAATTAATATACCATATATATGTATTTTAATATAGTTATATATATATATAATAGTATATAAAGTAGAGAAATAAATCTTAAACTAGTTTGCCATTTATGTCTAGATAAAATAGAAGCCTCATGTTATGACATCCATGTTTTTAACGAGAGCCGGTCAATGACTGGAAGTCATTATCATATACATAATGATATAAGAGTACTTCTAAATATTAATATAAGACCTATTTAATTGTACCGGCGGGAACTGGAGCTGGTTATTCTGAAAATAAATATGTCCTTTCACTTTAGAGACAATCTCTGGATAATTCTAGTAAATAAATGTCCTATCCTATTAACAAAAATTAGCCTAGGATAGATAGTGGATCGGTTGCTTCTGGAATATGTAGCTCTATTTATTCGCTTAGAAATTCGAGTAGCTCTCGAAATATTGTTGTGTAAAACTATGACAATTTGATGATCTTAGTTGACAATTAAGAATAACAAATAGGTTCCCTTATTAAATTTAAAATACATAGAATCAAATATTAAATGTTAAAATATGAAATATAGGTCCTATATAGTCATAATAATCCTATATAATAATATATATATAAATAATATACAAAAATAGAGCTTCGCTAAAGCACGTTAGGATAGCGGGTTTCACACTAACGAATTTCCATATTTGTATTATTATAATATATAATAATTATAATATATTATATATATATAGTTTCATATAATTTGATATATAATATACGTATATATATATATATATATATATATAATATACTATATAATAATGAACACATTATAAAGTGCTTCAAAATAATTTCTAGTTTAATATATTTCATAATATATAATATTTTTAATATTAAATAATAATATTAATATTTAATAGAATTTTATTTTTGTTGGGATTTATAGTTTATATATATATAATAAGTATGATAATTATATAATTAATATGCTTTTTACTCGTAATATAGCAATCTAACTGATATACTACCTAATAGATTTTATTAATTATATATAATTACTAATAGGTGTTGTCCTAGTGTTATTAGTTTTGATTTATTTATAAATAGAATTAGAATATAAATATAATTCATACTATGACATTTTATTTATTATTGTGTTATCATATTATTCACATATTATTTATTATATCTAGAAACTATATAGATATCCAAATTAATTGTAATATTAGAATTAATAGTATGCAACTGAATAACATACATTTTATTAATATTTGTAAATAATTTACTTATTAAATATTTAATATATTCAACGAATATTACTTCGATATTAACTATGTTGATTTTATATATTATTTATAAATTTCATTATTTTATACTAATATTATATGATATTATTATAATCTTTAAGACACATCCCAGGAAACACAATCCAATATTAATCCGGATTCAATCCGAATATAGATCCGGATTAAATTCGAGTATGTAGGCTACTTTGAAATCCGAATTGAATCCGGATTATGATCCAGATTGAATCCGGATTATGATCCGGATTGAATTTGGATTTCAAAGTAGCCTAAATACTCGACTTTGATCAGGATCTGTGATCCGAATTGAATCCTGATTAATATTGGATTTCCTGGATAATAAACATTTTATTACAGTAATTATAACAAAAAAAATCAATAATTTATAATGCTAATTTATATTATATTGTTATCTTATATTATGGCTAGAAGTATACGTATTATAATCTATTTATTTATTTTATATCAGTTTTATGTTGGCGAAACTATAGATCTATAATATTATACTTAAATGTTACATGTATGATATGTCCCCTATATCCCCTATATATGTACCCTTATATATAAGTATGATCCCTAAATACTTATATGATCTTAATTATTTTATAAGTATTTATAAATATATTGTATTTTATATATATTATAGTTATACATTGTTATATATAGGTTAAATAAATTGTTTTTAAAAAAACATTTTTTTAATATGATAAATTTATCAAAAAATATTCAATATTTTTTATTTATTTTATTAATTTAGATTCAATAGATTAACTTAAATTTAATAAAATAATAAATAATTAAATAATTGGTAATATTTATAAATAAATATTTAATATATTTAATATGTTAATATTTAAATACTTTTTGCATACATCTTTAAAAGCATACAGTGATAGCCTCATAATAGCAACATAACAGCATAATTAATATCCTAAATAATTAAATTGTGATATTATGCTGCTAGTATGTTGCCATTAAATGTCTATTATGCTGTTATTAATTTGTCATGCTATTACAATGCTGTTATGTTGCTATTTAAAGTATATTATTCTATTATTATGCTACTATTAATTTTAAAAGTATATATACTATAGTATGCTGCTATTATGTTTATATTATTAAAATAGCAGCATAATAGCACAATGTAAACATTTGAGGCTATTACATATTCTGTTATGATGCTATTATGAGGCTATTACTGTTTTCTGGATATATATATATATATATATAATATATACAATTTGAAAATTGGTATTGAACAATCAAAATTAAATCCGTATCACTTAATCCGGATTAAATCCGTATTGAACAATTCAAATTCAACCCGATTACATAATCCAGATTTAATCCGTATTGAATTTGAATCAAAATGCAAGGTTAAATCCGACATTTTATTCGAATCCAATCTGGATCTAATCCGTATCAAATAATTATTAAACAAATTTGAGATTATATAATTTCAAATATAATATATATTCGTATATTTAATATATTAAATATATAATAATCTTCATCTATAAAACATCAAACTTTGTATATTGTAAAAATAATGAATTTTTATATAAAATTATATTTTTGGATCATATGATCCTGATTTAATCCGGATTAAATTTGAATCATAGGATCCAAAAATATAATTTTATATAAAAATTACCCAGGAAACACAATCCAATATTAATCCGGATTAATATTGGATTGTGTTTCCTGGGTATTATACAGATATTATCTATTGTTTATACTTGACATTAAATGGCATTTACGAAACTATATAGAACTCCTATGTACTAAGTACATTGTACTTCCTTTAATAATCGAATTATAATTCAGTAATTTATAACTTAGGTAAGACTTTACCTAATTATATTTTGAATATTTGAAAATATTCGAAAATAAAGGATGTTATTAGCAATATTGCTGAGCTTGATATTATCTAGGATATGTTTATAAAATCCCAGAGCAACCCAATAATATCTATAAATAAGGATTGTTTTGTATTGTCCTGGTTGGGATTGTCTCTGGCCAAACCCAGTCATATTCCAGAGCTGGCCGCCGCGATAATTGTCATATTTTATAGGGCGTGGCTAACTTCTCAAAGATAATTAAATATTCAATTATTCAAATATAAATGACATTTGCTATAAATATTCAAATATTCTAATATTAAAAATCTAAATGAGTGTAATGAATATTCATATATATAGAATATACACAAGTATATATTAATATATATTATATCATTCTTTTAACATATATTATATTGTGATACACATATATATTATTTAAAATGTCTAAATAATTACTTTTAATAAAATAAATATGGAAATATCATATAAGAATAATTCATGAATAAATAAATAAATATTCAATACGCACTTGTATAATAATTATATGATAGTATATATATTATATATAATGATATATGATTATTTAACATATATTTTATGATGATACGTATATATATTATTTAAAAGGTAAAATATTCACATTTAATCAATATAAATAAGGAGATATCATATAATAACAAACAACTATTCAATATGTATATAAACTTGAATATTCAATATATTACTATGAATTATATTTCTAATACTTATATATTAGGTTATTTATTAAACTTGCCTGACTATTTATTCATAAATAACATACAATTAATAATAATAATAACAACAATAACAATATAGAATATACAGTATAGTACCAACCTGGCGAGACGTAGAAGCAATAGTTTATCGATCACATCTAGCGGCGGTACTTTATATATATACATATATATATTTCCTTTTATATATTTTCCTATTGGAAAATAACGACACGAAATAGACAAACGATAACAAATATAAAATATAAAACAAATAACAATTTATACAAATGATAAAACATTTAAATACAAACTATAAATACACATATGGCTATGCAATCAACCGAGCTTTAAGCTCAAAACAGTGTATGTATGAAGATATATCGATATTACATAATGACCGAATTGAATTAAATTCAATTCGACATACATATATATTACATTAATCGATATATCTGCAGACTTCATCTTATAATATATATGTGTGTTTATTTAAATGTGTATTATGTGAAATAATAATTATTATCCATATTAATTTTATATTGTAAATTATTTTCAGCAAATTATAAAATCATAAGAACTGGTGTAAATTTAGAGGAATTGCCCGTGGAAAATTATATAATGCACAATATGGTTATATATGTATTATTTAATTAAATTTGAATGAATAAATGGACATTGAATGAATAAATGTATTTATTTACATGTTTTAAAAATATATTTTTCTAATAGGATGATATAATTAAGGGGGTTCGCGGCCTTTTGAAATGATTTTGAAATATTTTTTTTTTTTTTTTTTTTTTATTTGAGAAAAGTATTATTTAATATATATTTAATATTCTCTGAAACTTGTAGAGCAAATAAAGACTTATAAATGATAACATTTGATGGTTTAGTACAAGACCTATTTTGTAATAAATAAAAAAATGTGTAAAAAATGGCCTAAATAATAGCAAAATACTCATATTTTAAACTTATAATATTATATCTATAAGTGTATACTTTAAAAAAAAATTAAATGCAGTGTTATATACGATCTATTATTTAATATGATGTCAACTAGCGACATCTATAATTAACGTATTGATATCAAATGAACGCATTACATTGGCTGTAAATTCGAATTATAAACAAAGTAATTGAGATTGCGTCATTAATTATTTTATTTCAAAATGCCAAGACGTAGTAGAAAATCGATCACCGGACAACTTAACCGTACTAAAACTTCATATGATGATATATTACAAGACCAGGTTAGTAATACATAATATATAAATCATATAAATCATCACGATATATGAAAATATGTATTATAGAATTAAAAACTAGTAAATATTGTTTATTTTATAAATTTTATTTTCATTTTCTACATGTCAAATAAATATATTAGTAATTATCTAATTATATTATTGTATTGTAATCACAACATATAATATATATTAGAAACGTAACATAAATAATATATAAATCATATAAATCACAACGATATAATGATTATGTATTATAGAATTAAAAACGAGTAAATATTGTTTATTTTATAAATTTATTTTCATTTTCTACATGTCAAATAAATATACAAGTAATTATCTAATTATCTTATTTTATTGTAATCACATCATATATTATATATTAGAAAAATAACATACATTATATATAAAATTATACATAATATATAAATCATCATAATATTATGATTATTTATCAAATTCAATACTATATATTGTTTATTTTATAAATTTATTTTCATTTTCTACATGTCAAATAAATATACAAGTAATTATCATATTTTATTGTAATCACATCATATATTATATATTAGAAAAATAACATATATAATATTTAAATCATAATGATTCTATCTTTAGGTACTTCAGCTGTGGAAAGAACATATACTCAATTTAGAGAGAATTCAAGACTCACAAATTCAAGAAAAAAGAGACTATTATATACTGTTTATATATTGTACATAAATAAATATGATAAAAAAACTTATTTTCTTGTAAAATAAATGTCAAATATAGTTTATTATGTGTAATTGGAAATATAATTTAATATAAATATTATTAGAATAACTTAGAATTAGAATAACGAGTATATTATTGTGGTATTCTGTTATATTATAATACTAGAAATATATTACTTAGTTTATATATTGTACATAAATAAATATGATAAAAAAATATTTTCTTGTAAAATAAATGAAATAAATATAGTTTATTATGTGTAATTGGTAATATAATTTAATATAAATATTATTAGAATAACTTATGAGTATATTATTGTGGTATTCTGTTATATTATAATACTAGAAATATATTACTTAGTTTATATATAGTACATAAATAAATATGATAAAAATTGTATTTTCTTGTAAAAAAATGTCATAAATATAGCTTATTATATGTAATTATTTGTAATATAATATTATATAAATATTATAAGTACAACCTTATGGGTATATTAGTGTGGTATTCTGTTATATTATAATATTATAAATAAATAAATATACTAAACAAAATTATTTTATTGTAAACATTTTTTGTTTAAATGTCATAAATATTAGTTTATTATGTGTAATTATTGGTAGTATAATATAAATATTATAATAATAACTCTATGGATATATTAGTGTGGTATTCTATAATAGTATAATGCTATAAATGTTGTCAAAGGTAGAAATAATAAACAAATATTACCATAAAATTAAAAATAAATCTAGTCAAACTTTAAACTCGATTTACTCAGAATATTGAATTTAATTAATTTTGAATCTTAGAAATTTTTCAGCCCTCTCAATAATTATCCAAACGTGATGAATTTTTCACAGTATCTTCATTATTATATGTATAATAAAACTTGCTTAAAAGAAATGTAATAGACCTAGTATAACATATACAAAATTATAAAAATTAAAAAAAAAAAATTTAATTTAGCATCATATTTTGTCTTAAAATATTTTGGGTTTTCAGTGAACCATTTTTTTTTTAAATAAGCAAGTTTTATTAACATTATATTGGTTAACAATATGCAATTTACATAATTGAAATCGGATCAAAACCCTAGGTGCTGAAAAAAATTTAAAATTGGTTAAAATACATAAAAAAAAAATATCTCCTATCTTAATACATTGTATACTCAAAAGGCCGCGAACCCCCTTAATACATAATGATATAAATTATAAAATATATATATATCTATATATTTCAAGTTAGTATTATACGAGGATCTGTATTACAATAACTCTATTTTATTTTATAAATGTATTCCTCATCTGTTGAACCATTTGTATACCAATGAAATAATGAACATAATGCTGAAATTATCTCATATTATATAAATATATATTTAATTACATTAATATTTTAGATAAATGGCATAAACATGCGAATTTCAATATTTCAAAATAACTCACCGACATCCTCACCGTTTCAGATGAAGCGCAATACCTAACGCACTGTAATATCCTCTCTCTTTTTAGATGAAGTCGTACCTTATAGATGACGTATTCTCTGACGGTAGTACCCGGGCTCAAACTGTGTTCCACACGCTGCCTCTGTTGCTGGCTATCTCGCAGATGTTCTATATCAACGAGAGGGTGTCAGGTGTTAAAACTATACAGGTACACCGCTAGTAGTGTCATCGACGTACTCGCGTAGTATATATTCAGTATTATATATGATGATGATGATATTCGGTTTATTTGCACTCAAATAAGGTCATATAGACCCCTTCGCTCGTGCGGGAAGAAAATAATAATAAAATAATAGTAATACGATAATAATTTAATAATATCCATTGAATATACCACGGACAACAATACTAAATAATATAAAGGACTATTATATACTACAGTCTGCATTGATATGGTGTAATGTTATATACTATAGACTATATATATAGTGGAAAGTCCCCGATTACCGACCCCTAAATGATTATTTGTAATAACTTATTCAATATTAAATATATTTATTTGAAATTTTGTAATTAGGGTAATATTATGGCAATGAATAATGTAGCTATTTTAAATTGTTGATATAATTATATTTACAAGAATAAACATGGGGGTCGGTAATCGGATACATGTACCTATTACCGACCCCCTAAAATAAATTTATGTTTTAATAGTAATATTAAATTTAAATTTTAACTTTATAGTAATTTTATTAAAATAGTGTATATTATTATTTAATATTTTTTATTAATCAGTATGTATATAATCAACTGGCATCATGAATCCTAAATCTATATCAATGATACACAAACAACTTACAACATATTTTAAAGTAAAATACGGATCTATTTTGAATGGATATTATAAATCACATGGGGTCGGTAATAGGAAAATCATAAGGGTTGCTATAAGTAAGATATATTGGTTAATAGTTATTCAAATTAAATTATTTGTATAATGGTTATAAGCATTTTATTGATCTATAATATAATGCTCAGTATTAAGTTTTCTTTTAAATAATAAAGTATTTACAATGATTTAAAAAAAGTTATTATTCAAATATTTAAAAAGTAAAAACATAATATTACATTTTATCAAATAACAATTGTAGCATTACATATTTTTTAAAACAAAATACTTATTCATATTTATCATTAAATTACTAACAGTTCATGTATATATTATTTTTTGATATCTATTATAGTTACTGAGATACGAGAGGGGTCGGTATTATGAGGGGGTCGGTAATAGGGGACTTTCCCCTATATATATAAAAATTATTATACTAAATATGTATTTAGTTTTATTAAATTTAAGGGAGGAGGCGCGCTTTCATTTATACAATGCTATTTTAGCTCTAAACACGCAAAGGATAAATAACTAATAGAGATAATTACCTACTTTTTTTTTGTATTCAACACATACTTTCCTCCATCATGTAGGATATATCTTTATATAAATGTAGTTGATTTAAAATGGTGTAAAAAAATAGTCTCAATTAGATAAATATTTATGTTATACATTTTCCGTATAATTTCAGTTAAAAATAATAAAAATCAAAAAAGTATTAGGCATTTACATGTAGTTATTAAGTGAAAAAGTAGAAACTTGAGAAAATGATATTCGAAGTTTTCTAAAACAAATAATCATAATATATATATGTGTGTATTACATTTATCTATATAAATGACAAGTAAAATATAATGGTATATAAACAACACTGACATGATAATAATTAGTACTAATATTGAGTACTAAAATATATATTATAATGCGATATACAAATAAATATATGTATAGAAGTTATAAAATAAAAAATATAAATGTATATTTATATTAATAGTTCGTTAGTAATAATAATGCATATTTCCAAGCATAGATTGTGTTCGTTTACTAGATCGAGGCATTGTGCTAACAACATAATGTCTGGACTAGACGGAGATAATTATAGAAAGAACATTTCTAAATGTTCTGTTGGTAGCGTATCTTTTCAATCAATGATATCTTGTTATACACATAAGTGATTTGTTTATTAATGATATGTATTGTATATATAATGTATGCTTAATGTAAACATAGCAATTTGTTTAATAAAATATTTGTATACGATATCGAAATATATTATTAAATATGACAAGTATTTACAAAAATACCGTATATATTAATATATTGTATGTCAATTTCAAATAATTATTATATCTATTACGCTTATAAAAACACTTTGTATTGATATAAATACTCAAAAATAATTAGATACTTTACAAATTTATAAATAAGATATAATGGTAAATATGTAATACATTTTTTTTGTTAAAATAAAAATATTAATCTTATTTTAAATCGCGCCTCGCACCCTTGAATAAACTAAAATTTAAATTTAAAAAAATTGTGGTAATTTATATATATTTATTATAGTTTTAATATAAATATTTATTTTGAAAGAGATATACTTGAACAATTAATACACGCACCCCATTGGTCGGTATTAACGTACGCTAATGGCGTATATCTCACACACACGTGATCACAGATAATCAGCGGCCTGTATCCGAGTGTCTATATTCTAACGAATCTCCTCATGGATTTCATTCTCACTCTTATCACGTTTATATTCGGAGCTATCGTACTCACCATGTTAGTGGTATATATTATTATATAATATAATACAGACACCCGTATGTATGTAGATGATGAAGTGAATGAATGAATAAATACATTTATTGTAATAAAATATACCAATATATATTAGTATGTCGTTGAATTTTATGAAAGCTGTCTGTTATCCCGCTTTCCACCTCTTCCATATAATATGCGTTAATTAATCTCTACTGAAATTAGTTGTTATATATTCTCCTCTTGTATATATTTATATATTATATATATATATATATATATAATATATATATAAAATCTAATGTTAAATATACTGTTATCGAACGTAAAAATAAATATAATTAAATACAAATTTCGATTATGCTTATATTGTAGATATATCAATCTTTTTTAAATAAATAATATTTATGTTTTTATAACTAAAACATAATAAAAATTGTTATTTGTTGGATTTATGAGTAATGTTATATATTATATAATATTACTATATATATTCTATTACATTACTCATGTTATGTGTTCACTATTATATATTCTTTTCATTTCTCTAAATTGGGAAATCTCAAATACATTTTAATTTGTAATTAATATACAGTTCTTACTCATAACCACCATTATTACTGAACATTTTTTGTAATTATTAATACATTAACCAGTATTACTAACTTTTGTTAAACCGTTTTATACTAAATGGTTTATAATAATATCTAATAAAGAATTACATATGCTTTAACTAAGATATTTTCATAAATAAATGTAGAATATATTAAAATAATTAGAAAAGAATTATAATTACTTATCAGTTACATTTATAATTTAAATTATTAGAATTAATAAATAAAATAATAAAATGTTAATGTCAAAAGCTATTTTATATTATATTATACATAATACAAAATTATTATGTGTTCAGTATTGAGCAAATAATTAAATATGGTTTCCAATATATTATCTTAATTATCAATTTAATTGTGATTATAATTGTTTTTCCAAGTGCTATTTGAGCGAGTTTATTATAATTTAAAATAGTGATTATATTATTCTATTCAATTTCAATTTTAAAATAGTAATGTATTTATATAATGTAGAATATTAACGTTGATGTAAAATCAAAATTATAATTGATTAATAATGCATATTAATTATAATATAATACATATTTAAAAAAGTGAATTTTTAAAAATAAAATCATACATATCTTTTACATATAATTTATTGCAAGCATATCGTATATTCACTGATGTAAACATTCACAAAACACCAGATTGGGTTCGAATTACTTCATCGGGGAAGTATTGGTGGCCTACAGCACGCTTACGTTGCTGTTCGTAATGAGTGTCACACCGTTCTCCTACATTATTGCCATGGTAACCACGTCGGTATCGGTGGCGGTATCTATCTCGTCCATCTTCCTGGTGCTGTCGAGTTAGTTATGCTCAAGTCTATTATATAGAGATGTCTTCTATTCCTCTCCCTATCCCTCTATCTCCAACTCTTCCTCTCGTTATCTATTTATATCTACCAATCCCTCCCATTATATATATATATATATATATATATATATATATAACTATATATATATAACTATATATCCTTATTTCCCTCTCTAGCTCTAATATAACTCTCTATCTATCTCACTATATATATATATATATATATATATATCTTTCTATATTTCTATCACCTCTCAATGTATCCCTAACTATTATATATCTCTATATCGACCTTTATCTCTCTCTATCACTCGTATTCTCTCTCACAACCTATTTATATATCTCTATAATAACCTTTCTCCATCTATTACTAATATTCTCTCTCTCTCACTGACTATTTATATATCTCTATAATATAGAGTCTATATCATCCTTTATCTATATCTATCTCTCGTATTCTCTCGCAATGCGTATTTAAACTAGTATTCTCCATCGATATAAAGAAAGTAAAGTAAGAAACTTTCTTTAAATCGATGGTACTCTCTCACTGCCTATTTATATCTCTCTATATTGTTTAAGCCTATTTGTATCTATTTGTAATCAGCTCGAGTATACTGTGTGAGCTATTATTGTCCGCTATTATATGTTGTACTTATTACTAGTTATACAGATATTACATACATGTTAACGTTTATATAGTTAAATACTACTTCATATATATATATATATAGAGTATCAATATAGTAGACGAATACCATCACCGGTATAATTGTGTTATGCATAATATACGAATTATCATATCATATAGATTGTAATAAAAAAATAATAAAATAGCAAATAACAACAATAATATACCCGAGTGTAACCATTACGACCACCTTACCAATACAGTATTCATTTACTTGGCCTTGAAGTATTTCCTAGAATACAAAGAAATCGATACTACCGGTATATTTAGTGACATTATATATGCTTGTAACTTGAATAGATTAAGCCCAGGCGCACACGATGATCTAAGGGTTAATGTATATATGTGTATATATATATATATATATATGTTATGTAGTGTACTTTGTGTGAGTGTGTGTTCAAATGAGTTTAGAGTATTATATTAGATTGGCGGCGCGGTGTGATATTAAAGCAGTATGATTGTGAGCATGAATGTTACATAACATATATATTATATAATATAAGCGCGAGGGATATTTGTCAGGGTTGATGAATGTTTATATAACGAGAATCATCATGTATCCTTCATATGTATCCCTCACCACGTATTCCCCCACCACGTATCCCGATCTTCACCCTGCGACCACGACGACGACGGCCACTACGACTGATGATCTGCTTCTGGAACTGTACCGACTCCAACCGTATTATTGTTATTATTTATCTGGCACGCCCCTTAAGATATTGTGGGCGTGACGTCTTGAATTGTGCGAAGGTGATCTTGACTTTTGAGTTAGCGGTCATAGCGAGATGACGTATGCGAAAACCTGATATCGACGATTACCACGAGGGAATTCTAATAAAGGAATAAAACGCGTATTTCTTTATTAATGTATATCTAAGTAAATTGATTAGTAGTAGATAAGTAAATCGAGCCTACACTACATATATATATATATATATATATATATATATATATATATATAAATAATACCTATACTAATAATAATCAATTAGAAGATTTGTATTATTTTTTTCTATTGACAACAAACTTAAATACAGATATTGTACTTATTTCTCTCCATAAATTACTCCAAAAGAAGAAGCTATAGATTATATAAAATTATTATACTCTTTTAGAGTGAATTTTTTGTAACGTACCACAGTAACACCTGTATGTTTATATATGTGAACTCAAGTAGGATTGTGGTACTAACTTTCGATGTCCAATCCCATAGTACCACAGTACCATCCATCGATATAGAGAGGGTTTAAATATATTATTATTTTCAATGAACCATCTGAAACGCCCGCAAATTTATGAAAATGAATCATACTGCAGTATTACGCATGCGTAAAGATCCGTGCTGGTTGCGTTTGGTAAAATTGTTCCGAAATTGGGTATAAACCGTAAAGATCATAATATATGATTGATAGACTTTCTCATCACTTTGTTTACATAGCAAACAAATTACAGACATGTTATTCACAGATTAGATTTTAAATATCGTTTAATTGTATTATAATTATAAATATAGGTGCGTATTTATTTATTTGTGTGTTATTTATATTATTAGTATTGTTCAAATATTAATATCTACTAATATTTAAATATATTACATTGGTTTTGAAATTATATTAATTTTTTTATTTAGTATTTGTTTACATTGTATGATTATCAAAATTAAAATCAACAACAAATATATATTAATCACAAAGATAATGTTCACTTACTGTTTACATATTTAATAACAACAACTACTTTATTTAATCTTTTAATCGATTATTATTATTCATAGATTAGTTATCCTCTATTTATATTTAAATAATATATTGTATTAATATCATATTAATCTTATTTACCAACTCTTTATTATTATTATATTGTATAAATACATGTATGTATATATACATTTTATGTATTTTATTATTATTTTTAAATTATAATTGAAAATGCAATAAAAAAGCCATAAAAGATATTTATTGAAATTCATAGTATTGTTAAATATCATAAAATTTAAACATATATATATATTGCATTAATACATTTATATATATATATATATAAATTGTATTTATTAAATATACTTATATTGGATATTTTTACTATTGTATTTTTAATATTTAAATACTGCATATTATTTTATTATTATTATTATACTATGTTATTTCTATAATATTTAATTTGTTGTAATACAAGATGAAGTAATATAATTTAATTGCTATATATTTGTATATTTGATATAATAAATACAGTATATAATATACCCAATATAAACCCTAGGTACTTCATAATAAATTAGTGTGACATATATTATATAAAAAGCATATTTTAAATTTAGAGAAACTCTTATTATTTATTCAATAAATTAATTAAGTAAATATATTTTAACAACATATATATTAGTGATATTTAGAATTTAATTGATATAAAGCATAAAATGGCTCGTCAAAAAAAACAAACGATATATGTAACAGATGAGCATAATGATGAAAAAATTGATCTCAAATGCTTAATTGAAAAATTAACTATAAATAATGACAGATTAACTATAAATAATGAAAAATTGACTATAGTTATAGAAAATCAAGAAAAAATAATAAAAAAAACTAAATGAAGCAGCTGATAAATCTGATCTTAAAACATTTGCTGAGATCACTAAAATTAACCTCAATAATACACTTCAAAAAAATCTATCAACGACTATAAATAAAACCCTAAATGAAAAAAAGTTAAATGAAATAAGAAATAAAACTATTATACTCTATAATGTTAAACAAACAATATATTCTAATTACGAAACAAGAAATTTTGAAGAAAAAAAAAATATAACAGAAATTTTAGACCTAGTCAACACAAATTATAATATAAAAAACTATTTTAGATTAGGAAAATATCAAGAAAATGATAATGTCATCAGGCCATTAAAAATTATTTTAAACTCTGAAATAGAAATTAATAATATAATACAAAATGCAAACAAATTCAAAAACTCCAAATTCAAAAATATAAGCATATCAAAAGAATACAATAAAGTTGAGTTGGAGACTATCAAAAAACTATCTATCGAGGCTAAAAATAAATCAACAATAAATAATAAATATGTAGTACGGCATAGAAATGATACTTTTAAAATAATTGAACTAAAAAAACGAGATGATTAAATATAATATGATACCAAACCAATACAAAACAACACAACAATTTAATAGTATTACAAAAGAATTAATAATAAATAAAAATAATCTGATAATTATACACATAAATATTAGAAGTCTTACTCAAAACCTGGATAAATTAAGAGAATTTATAGATACTTTAATAATCAAACCTCATATTATATGTTTATCTGAAACCTGGTTAAATAGTAATAATGACTTCAATAATAATATAACAAACTACACATATCAAACAAACTATAGACAGAAACAAAATAAATGTAGAGGTGGTGGTGTTTCAATATATGTTATAAAAGATATTCAATATGAACTTATAAAAGACCTTACTTTTAATATAAAAGATTATTTAGAAACACTTACAATAGAAATTAAACTTAAAAAAAATAAAAAAATAATAATGTCATGCCTTTATAATAGCCCTTTCAATAAAACTGCAGATCTTATAAATATGTTATATAGTAAATTTCATAAATATATTTCACACGATTTAATAATTATGGGTGATTTTAATATCATAACAAATGATCCCAAACCATCTCAATTAAACATTTTAATAAATCAATTAGGACTAACGCCTCAAATTCTTCAAAACACTAGACCCCAATTCAATAAAAGTAACACTTCAACTATAGATCAAATTTACACTAATATAAACACAACAAATATTTATAATAGTGGAATACTCTTAGAAGACTTGACAGACCACCTCCCAATATATACAATAATTAAAATAAAAACCAAAATACGAAATAACTCAAATGAAATTAAAACAAGGAAAATAACAATAAATAATACTAAAATACTTATTAATGCACTGAAAAATACGAATTGGGATTCGGTCCTCGAAGACAATGATGCTGAAAACTCATACAACAAATTTCATACCATATATACATCAATAATTAAACAATTTATCCCACTACTTACAAATAAAATATCTTCAAATATTCTTTCAAAAAATTGGATAACAAATAAAATAAAAAGTGACATTAATAAAAAGTATAAACTATATAAACTTTACTTAGATAATAAAAATGAAATCAACTTATATAACTACAAACAATTAAGAAATCAATTAACCTTAAATATTAAAAAAGCAAAGCAATCATATATAGATAGTAAAATAAAAAATAGTATATCTACTAAAGAAAATTGGAATTTAATAAATAACCTCATAAATAAACAGCAAATTAAACAATCTCCAAATTATATAATAGATGAATTCGAAAATAAATTCAATAATGATAAACACATAGCAAATGCATTTAACTCTTATTTTATAAATACAAGTCAATCCATAAATAATCAATTCACCTCTCACATAAATAACATCAACCCAAATAACATTACACCAATATCTAAATCAATATATCTTCATCCCAATATCAATTTTAAGTCAACTATCGAAAATACTAGAAAAAATAATATATAATAGACTAATGCAATTCATACAAAATAATAACATAATAAATACTACTCAATATGGTTTCCTTAAAAAACATAATACCACTCAAGCTACACTAGATATTTACAACCATATAATGGAAAATAAAAAAGAAAATAAAGCAATAAATACATTATTTTTAGATTTAAGTAAAGCCTTTGATACTATTGATCATTCTATTATAATTAGCAAATTAGATAAATATGGAATTAGAGGGATTCCTCTTAAACTGATAAAAAACTATTTACATAATAGAACTCAACTAGTTAAAGTTAACATTACAGAATCTGATATTATAACTAATGATATCGGTGTACCCCAAGGCTCCATACTATAGTAGGCCTATAGGCCCTTTACTATTCATAATTTATGTCAATGATCTACCATTATATTTAGAAGATAATAATGTAAAATTTACAGTATATGCAGATGATACTGCTATAACTTTTACAGCAGATAATAATATAGAACTAACAAATTTAATTAAAAAAACCTTAATAAAAATAGAAAAATGGTATAAATATAATAAGTTAAAACTCAATATTAGTAAAACAGAAATGATAAATTTCAACTCAAATAAATATCCAAACAATATTATTTCATTAAATGATACATTAATAAATAACGTATATAATTATAAATATCTTGGTATAATTCTTGATAGCAAACTTGATTTTAAAAATCATATTATTAAATTAAATAACAAACTCTCCCAAATTCAATTTTTAATCTCAAAATTGAGCAAATTCATCAAAACAAATTCATTGATAATTATATATAATAGTATTTTCCTACCATACTTAAACTATGGAAATATACTTTGGGGAAATACATTCTCAAATAATACCCTAAATACAACAATTATTCAAAAAAAAACCATAAGAATAATAAATAAAAGAAAATTTCGAGATCATACAAAAGAATTATTCACATCAAATAAAATACTTAGATTAGATAAGCTAACATATTATAATACACTAATATATATGCATAAACAATATTATAATCAATTACCAACAAATTTAACTAAAATACACAAAAAAAATAAAACGTATACTATACCAATTTCAAAATCAACAAGAACAATAAATAGTTTACTGATAAAAGGTCCAAAACTTTGGAACTTACTTCCAACAAATATACAAAATATAAAAAATGAAAATTTGTTCAAGAAAAGAGTAAAAAATATGTTAATCAATGATGAATTATATTATAGATAAATTAAAAAATTAATGAATTTAAAATTAATTTAATAAAATTAACATATTAAAAAAAACTAAAAAAAAAATAAAATAAAAAATATATATCAAATATATATCTATGTATGAATTATTTTGTTATTATTATTTTGATTTTGATTTTTGTTAATGTCAAATTTTGTCTATCTACTGTATTTTATTTATTTATTATTATCTTTTATGTAAATACGAAATATATAGCTAACTATTATGATTAAACAATCACTGTTCCTGTCCCATGTATGAATAAATCACTGGCAATAACCCGAAAAGATCAAGGTCTTATTTTGAAGCCATTTGGAAACGAAGAAAGAAACGAAAAAGAATAATAAATGAAAAAAAAAGAACGACATTAATGAATCCAATAAAATATATCTATCTATCTATCTATCTATCATTGAATTGAATAATTCAAAATTTATATAATTATAAAGTATATATATTCAAAATTTATATAATTATAAAGTATATATATTCAAAATTTATATAATTATAAAGTATATGTGAATAAATATTTTTATTTACTGAATATTGAATTAATATAGGGGAAAGTCCCCGATTACCGACCCCTAAATGATTATTTGTAATAACTTATTCAATATTAAATATATTTATTTGAAATTTTGTAATTAGGGTAATATTATGGCAATGGGTAATGTGGCTATTTTAATATTTTTGATATAATTATATTTACAAGAATAAACAGGGGGGTCGGTAATCAGATACATGTACCTCATACCGACCCCCTTCTCCTATTACCGACCCCCTAAAATAATCGTGATATAAATAAGTATAGTATTATAATTTCCAATAAAAATAGTATATATACATGAATATAATTAGTTATAACATTCACGCAATTTATTTTATATTGAATTTATGTTTTAATATTAATATTAAATTTACATTTAAACTCTATAGTAATTTTTTTCAAATAGTTTATATTATTATTTAATATTTATTTATTAATCACCTATGTATATAATCAACTGGAATCATGAATCATAAATCTATATTAATGATAAGTAGTAAAATAGTAAAATACAGATCTATTTTGATTGGATATTATAAATCACATGGGGTTGGTATTAGGGTAATTTAGGGGTCGGTAATAGGAACATTATATGGGTTGCTATAATTAAGATATCTTGGTTAATAGTTATTCAAATTAAATTATTTTTATAATAGTCATAAACATTTTATTGATCTACAATATTTTGCTCTGTATTAAGTTTTCTTTTAAATAATAAAGTATTTACAATGATTTAAAAAAAGTTATTATTCAAATATTTAAAAAGTAAAAATATAATATTACATTTTATCAAATAACAATTGTAGGATTAATATTTTTTAAAACAAAATACTTATTCATATTTATCATTAAATTACTAACAGTTCGTGTATATATTATTTTTTGATATCTCTTATAGTTACTGAGATACTAGAGGGGGTCGGTATTAGGAGGGGGTCGGTAATCGGGGACTTTCCCCTACACCTGTATGCTTATACATGTAGATGCATATGGGATTGTGGTACGTTGGGATATTGCGTTTTTTGTAACATGTCACAGTACTACAGTCCCAATTGAGTTTACATGTATAAGCATATATATATGGTACTGTGGTAGGTTACGAAAAACGCTTGCTAACTTGGTACTGTGGTACTATGATACGTTACAAAAAAACACAGAGCTAGAGAGAAATTTCTCTCTAGCTCTATGCAAAAAAACGCACCCTAATAGTATTATCACATATATATAAAATATTAGCTCTTATATAAATCACATATAAATTACATATAATATATATTATATTTTCATTCTATATATATATATATATAATCTATATATAATTGTTATCGTATGTTTACTATCATATTGTTATTTTCTTCATGAACGAACAAAGGGGCCTACATAGCCACATTTTAGTGCCAAATAAACCCTAAATCATCATCATCATCATCATCATCATTGGTATACTAATTATCATTCACTTGCAATAGGTTCTGAAATATTACTCAGTAACTTGTGCCGCCCACAATGGTACTAACTGTAAGGAATTCAATGTATCCACGCAGATGAGCAAATTAAGTTAGCCAATAATTCAACATAACTACAACTACATATAGTGATAGTCAATATACTACTATAGATAGTTGATATACTATTATATATATAGTTGATATACTATTATATATAGTTAATAAAGTAATTATATTAAATAGGTCACGCGGAAAATTATAATATGAAAAATGTCAATATTTATATTTACATACATTGATAGACACATATATATATATACATACATACTTTTAGATATTTTTATTTTACACATATTTATAATAATTTACTATTTTTATTAAAAAGTTCTCAATATTGTAAATTTACATATTTTACTAATATATATTTTAATACATTTTAATATTATACAATTATTTTATTATCTTATTTTATTATTTACTTTAATGCAATGGATTGAAATATGATGATAACTTATGTTCATGAACAGTGTTTTATTATTTTTATTAATTTATATATATATATATATGTATCTTCTATTTTATTACAAAGAATGCTAATACATGAATCATTATTATTATATTATTACTTTTACTAATATTGTAATCTGTACATGAACATATTGGAGGTATCGACCAAATAAAGGCTTTCACTGATCCTCCATAGACGTATGATATACATAGTATGTCGTATGTCTATAAACTGATTTCATTCATTCATTCATTCATATATATATATATATATATATATATATATATATATATATAAATATATATATATATATTTTGTGTATTATATACTGTATATTTCTATGTGTTGATATGTATGTTTGTATATATTCATTAATATGTGTATATATATATGAATATATATTTATTTATATAATGTTAATTAAACTAGTATTTATGTGTATGTAACGATCTATATATATAACAAATATTTTTATGTAAAACGCGTATTTTAAAATATAATAAATATATATAAATCGAATTACCTAAACACCTGTTTACTAACATGACGCCACGTTCATAATAGAAAACGATTACTGGGCTAACACGATCATATTCGTGGTGATGATGGTTGTGATATACTCATCGGAATACGGATTATATCGTTGCGTAGGTGACATCATACTCAATCTATATATCAAGTTACGAAATAGTTAGTTATATAATAATATAATATATATTATATATATTATATATATTATATATTATATATTATATTACATATGCATTATATATTAATTATATATTATTATTATATATTATATATTAATTTGTATTATGGTGGATTCCTTCCATATCAAGCACATATGTGAATTTTTAACTTATAACCATATGGCTTTAATGTCCCTGGAAAGCTACTTTTATATTAAGGAATCCATAGTTTTAACTAGACATGATATTTATTTGTAACAATTAAATAAGATCACTTCTAAATATTATTTTAAGATCTATTTTAATATTCCGGCCGGGCTTGAACCCGTATAATTATACTTGTATATTTGACATATTAACTATAGATATAACTGAGCCACACAGGCAATTAACTATATATATATATATATATATATATATATATATATATATGAATTAAAAAATAGAAGTTTATTATGTATATATGTGTTAATTAATTGTATGCTATTATTTCATTATAGATACATTTATAATCAATATATTTCAATAAAAGATAACCGGAAATATTGTATAATTAAATCTAAATATGTAATCATAAATTTAATTGCAATATTCTTAATTTTAACTATTTCAATCTGTAAAAAATAGTAGAATTATGCAAAAATTAAATAGTATTCCTGTTATCTTATATACATCACTCATATTTAGCGTAATTATAATTTTTTTGGATACATAGTTTTTATATTATGTTGACCATAATTATAAGAAATATAAATAAGTTTTATATATACATATTTAGATATTAACAAATTTTATAACAACAAAAATAAATAAGTATATAAGAGTAATTGTCTCGACAAGCAGCAATTCTACAATTACCCAGATACTTATACCTAAATATGATTATAATAATAATAATAATAATAATAATAATAATAATAATAATAATAATAATAATAATAATAATAATAATAATAATAATAATAATAATAATAATAATAATAATAATAATAATAATAATAATAATAATAATAATAATAATAATAATAATAATAATAATAATAATAATAATAATAATAATAATAATAATAATAATAATAATAATAATAATAATAATAATAATAATAATAATAATAATAATAATAATAATAATAATAATAATAATAATAATAATAATAATAATAATAATAATAATAATAATAATAATAATAATAATAATAATAATAATAATAATAATAATAATAATAATAATAATAATAATAATAATAATAATAATAATAATAATAATAATAATAATAATAATAATAATAATAATAATAATAATAATAATAATAATAATAATAATAATAATAATAATAATAATAATAATAATAATAATAATAATAATAATAATAATAATAATAATAATAATAATAATAATAATAATAATAATAATAATAATAATAATAATAATAATAATAATAATAATAATAATAATAATAATAACTAAATATATTATATATTTATTATTCTATATATATATATATTGAATTAATAAGTATACTTGAATTTGAGTATGATATTTATATTTGTTATATGGATTATAGAAAATAAAGCACCTGAGCTGGAAGATTCCGACTTGAAGAAAGAGAAGGAAACAGTTGAAACACTGGTCGCTACTACGCATGACCAGGCCGTCATCATGAATAAACTCACAAAGGTTAACTCGGCGTATCTAAGTATACGACTGGTAGTTACCTACACATGTTATTTTTAAATATAATACTATTTATATATTAAATATAAGTTTAAATATTTTTGTTATATAAAATTAATATAAATATATTATTCTAATTATGAAAATAAAAACAAATTTAGCCTAATGATTTATATTAGTATTTTGAATAATTAGTAATTTATTATATATGAACCTTATGAATATTTAGGTATTATTTATGTATTATTTATTATACATTATTTATATATATACACATATATATATATATATATATATATATATATATCTACATAGATATATGGAGGTAAGGCAGTCGTTAATGAACTATATCTTTCGATACCGAAATCACAATGTTTCGGACTGCTCGGATTCAATGGATGTGGTTAGTAAGAAACTAATATTAACGTACAATAACGTATACGTAGTATACTATATATAGTCATTTATAACCTATGGTAGCCTATAGTAATAGTGTTTGAATTAAATAAATTTGCATATTAATATAATTTATATAGTATATATATATATATATATATATATATATATATATCATATAAACATATACGTTATTTATTTATTTCGTTTTATTCTTTATTATTAGCTATAGACAATATATGTATAGTGTATTCGCATGTGAACTTACAAGGCTCTGTAATATCTACGATAATTGACAATACACTAAATCATCATTATATAATATATATATATATATATAGTTAATGAAGTGACTTATATAAACTATAGTAAACCATAATGTTTAATATATACTATTTTATGTTAGTAATTCGTTTATTTCATACTTATATGATATGGAATTCGATCTATTAAGTATATTGTTCATATGCATATTATATATTTAATTAATAATTTTACAATCTTTAACATAATCAAATATAAAGTAGATAATTTGTATGATTAACCTAAAAGAAATTGTTGGTCTTTTATTCCTAATATAATATAGATCAGGCAGCTTCTTCTTCTGTATTTGTTATTTGTATCTAGCTTTTACCTGAAATTATTAATATAAACTAATCTTCTAGGACATTTTATTACATCAATATATTATTATGTATATGTTTACTTTATTATTATTGTATTGCGATAGAGCTAAAGGACCAACATATCCTTACTTTTAGTGATAAATAAAGCAATACTCATCAAAATCACTCATATTAATAGTTTGTTTAATATATATATATATGAATATTAATTCCTCAACACATATAATATTAATAAATACCAGGAAAAAGTACCACTTTTAAGATGTTATCTGGCCTAGTTACTCCATCTTATGGGACTGCCTACATGAACGGCATGAATGTCAAGTATAATAAGAAAAAGGTACATGTTTATGTTATTTATATTAATTCTGATTCTATTAATAATATTAATTACATATTTATATATATATATATAGGTACACAATAATTCTATATTTAATTTATTGTTAAATTGCATTAATTTGAAATATTATTAAACTACGAAATATTTTCTATATTTAATAAACCATATACACAATTATAAATTAATATACATTAATCATATTTATCATTTCACAATGTCTGTATGGAATATTTATAATTTGATAAATAATTATGACATTTTCTGAACTACAATAAAGGTAACACTTTGATTCCACCCGTTTATTATGGTATCTATGTTGATCTAAGTTTATCTAAATACTACTATTAGATGATAACTAGTATTTGTATATCAATTGATTATACATTCAAATCTAGTAAATTCGTCATCAATATTTTATTTTATCTCGATTTTAATTTAACAAAAATTAATATTCTATGTAAAATAACTTTTAAAGTATTGTTAATTTATTTTTGGATTAATATTTGTTAATATTTTACTAATCTAATTAGATATAAACAGTAAATAAGTATTTCACAGATAATCAACCTAATTCATAATCGTGATTCATAATTTAATGTGTACGTATATTAGTATCTTATTTATAGTATTACGTTTATTTATTTATTTATTCGGTTTCATTTATCCGAGCTTAGTCTACTTGTTGGATGAGTCATAATTTATATATCATTAATACCACATCTTTAGTGTTATCGTTTACACTCATTATGACAGCATACATAAAACCGTATCATCTATATATTCGTGAAACTAATAATAAATAAACATAAAAATATAATATAAATTTAAAGATATTTAGCTCATTATTAGCCAGCTGTTGATTTGTCGATCGTATTGAACATATTATTAATGATTATGTAATATTTGTATTCTATTTAGATTTTAATTTTTTAAATATTTCATTTTTATTTCATTTTACAATTATTTTTAATATAATTTGATTACAATTTTAATTATATTTAATTTAAAATAATAAATGTATTATATTAAGCATAACTTTCAATTATAAACAAAATATTAAAATGAAATAAACTAAAATACATATAAATTCATACGTGTAAAATTAGTTTACATAAACATATTATATTAAGATTATACATATAAGTATCGTATGAACTATTAACTTACTCGATTAGATTCAAAGCACGATAGGGTACTGTCCGCAGACTAACGACCTCTTCGAATACATGACTTGCAAAGAGAGCTTAGAATTCTACGCATTGCTACGAGGTCGGTATCTATGTAATACTCTCAATATAACTTAATAAATATAGAACGGTTTATAGACTTTAGAAGAAAGATAAACGCGTGTGAATTTCGTTAATGAATATTAATAAAGGTCTATGAATTGTATATTCATATTAATAATATTATACGAATGTTATATGCATATTAACAAAGATATATGAATACTATTCATTGAATAGTATATGAATAATGATAAAGGTATATGATTAATTTCATAGATTAATAGTTATAGCTTTGGTGCTAAAAAAATCGTGGGTAAAAGATTTATTTCAGATCTAATTAATTATGGTGCGTATGATAATATATCAAATAAATCTATAACGCACACATTTTAATTATGTTTTTTATATGTCCATCTTATATCTTGTATAAAGTATAATGTATTAATACATTATTAATTTATGAACAATTTCCAAATATCCACAGAATTAATAGTCCAAATAGTAATAAATATTAATTTTATTTTAATAAATCATTATTTAATTATATAATTGCTACATATGGGTATATATGCATTATTAAAATACACACAATTCACCAAATAAATACTTTTATATGTGACTAAATATATTAATACAGTTTTTGATTATCAATATATATATATATATATTAATATAATTATAAACATAAGGAATAACTAATCAAGAAGTGAAGGAGAAAGCGATTACCAAACTCTTGCATATGATGGTATTGAATGAATTTACGAACGTCAAGTCTGGAAAATTAAGGTTTACGTAATATTGGTGTACAGTGTATACTGTACATGTTATATTGAACATTGTATATTGTACAGTATTATATATTGTACAATACTGCATGATATTCGTATGTCATTATTTATTTTTTAAATATATTTTCTAAATAAATGTCTATTAATTATCAAAATAAATAACAATTAACATTACTACCACCCCTAGCGGAGGAAATAAGCGAAAGTTATGCGTGGCTATAGCGATGATAGGGAACCCCAGTATTATATTCCTAGACGAGCCTACGTGTGGCCTCGATCCATTCGCGAGGAGGTTGGCATAGTATGTTATTGTATTCATAAGTGTTGTATTTAGTTATATATATATATATATATACAATATAGGTACTTTACTATGGCATTACACACCCATATATTTATAGAGAAGCGTGGAAATCAATGTTTTCCATTGTACATTCTGGAAGAACTGTTATTCTCACTTCTCACAGGTTTAGTAGTAGAAATAGTAGTAGTGTATTACTATTATAGTAGTATTTTATTACTATAGTAGGAGTATTAGTATGTGTTGAAATATTTTTATAAATATTAAATAAAATATTATTATTTTACTATTATAGTAGTGATATTAGTATTTATTGTACACAAATATTATACAAATGTACGTACTATTTCCATAGAAGTATTCACTAAAACATAATATTTCATAGTATGGAAGAGTGTGAAGCCTTATGTGAAAGGCTGGTGATAATGTCAAAAGGAGAATATAAATGTATAGGTTCTCCTCAATATCTCAAAGAGAAGTTAGTAATGTATTTATAATATTATTTAATTAAGCATTAATCATATTTCAACTTATTCATATATATGTACAAAAAATTGTACTTGATTAAGGGGTTACGCATGTTTTTAAATTTTTTGCAAATTCAATGTGGAAAATATAGGGATTTTTATATATTTTTTAATTGTCAATAAGTTTAAAAATTCTTATGATATTAAAATTCTGTAAAAATACATATTAAAGGAGGACTTCACTGTATAGTTTATTATAGAATAATGAGAACATATTATATATTTTTTGAAATATAACTAATCTGATAATGGTAAACATGTAGTTTACTTTTCTTTCTTTTTTTAAATTATATCTATATATGATATAATACAAATAATTGTATGATCTATTCAGTCAATAAACACATAATAACTAATATATTATGAAAATGTCATTAATATTTGAGCATTATTTACATAGTTATTGAATTTTAAGAATAAAATTATACTAAAATAACTATTCTGAGTAAATCAAGTTTGAAAATGGCATATATTTGTTATTAAAATATAGAGCTTATTTGAATAAAAAGAGTATATTGTATATGTGTTTGTATGTTTATTATACAAATATTATATGTATATGATATTTATATTATACATAGTTATGATAATAATTTACAATAGTATATGTATATTATATATATTGTATAGTAATCCAAAATATTATATTAGATAACAAAAATAATAATTTTGTAAAATAACTTTAATTTAACTTCATAAATGTATTTTTGCCTTATTTTTAGAGATTATTTCTTATCATTATTTATTCTCAAAAATAGGTCGTGTTATAAAACCTTTATTTTTATATTTGATTAAACGTGTTGAGCTATAATATTTTAATATGTGTATATTAAAATCTCAAATATTATATATTTCAAATCATTTTTTTTTTACTTTTTTATCCAAAACGCTCGTATCCCTTTAATTTTGTATTTTAATTTTAATTTAATTTTGTATTTAATAATTGTTTACACTATTTTAATGTGTATAGTAACATGTCAATATATAGTAACATATCAATAATAAATACATTCTCAGATTCTACATTATTAGCTTAAACATTAATTTATATAAGATGTATATTCAATTAACTATTATTATTATAATAATAATAACACTATGTTCAATAATTGTATTTTATTATAGTTTATTAACATGAACATATATAAATTATTATATCATATGAAATATTACAATTAATATACTAGAAGTTTCTATATTATACTTCTATATATTTATATAGTATACTACAATGGAAAATTACTTTCATATGATATATATATATATCACTAAATTCTTTAAATAAAAATTTGATATACAAATAATTAGAATCTGTATACATACTTCAAGGGGACGAGCGGCGCTCGGTCTATAAATAGATTTTAACATTTAGGCGATAGGGAATCGTATATGTTTTAAAAACTCGAAAGCTTTTTATACAATATAGTTATACATTTAATTTGTTTTATTGTATAGACTTTATTCTACTCTATATGAAAACAGTAGTACTTTTTTTTATTTCAATTACCAATTATAAAATATGTTATGTTTTATAAAACTTATTATTTGTTAACTTTTTATGTTAAACTATTTATATTATATATTTTCATTATGACTAAAATAAAAAAATACCATGTTTCATATAAATATAATTAAATATCTTTATAATGGTGAAGATTTGAATAAAATTCAATAAAGGGAAAAAAGCCTTGGGGTTTTTAAAGTTGGTATGCATGAGAAAATAAAGTTATGAGAAAATCGAGTTTAAAGTAAATAGTTATTTTTATGGAAAATATATGGTGATTTTCATTTATATTGTTAGATACTATGGAATAAATGATAGCTATAATATAGCTATAAAAAACATATATATAACAAAATATAATATTTTTATAAAAATAGAAAAATAATTATATAATGAAAAAATATATATATATTAGTGTTAAAACCGGACTTCGGACTGATAAATTTAGTTTTCGGACTGGGACTGATACCTGTTTAAAAAAAAATCGTACTGATACTGATACACCTAAAATTTTGTAAGAATCGGACTGATATACTAAAATTATTAGCAAGAATCGGACTGATACTATTTTAATGTTATGTGATACTAAATGTGTGCTCAAAAAATGAGTTAGAAAACATTTAAATTCAAATAATAAAAAAAAATATTTAAAATCCATGGAAATTTAGCCAATGGAAATATAGTTAACTTAGTGTCATTTTCATTCATTTTTAACTCGATTAAATATTATTTTAAATAACTTTATTTAATTAATTTAAGATAAATAGTGATTGTATATAAGTAATGTATTACCATAATTGATTTCCACAATACTATATTATATTATATTTTAAAATATTTGTAAAATTTATAAAAATATTTTTCAACATTTTTTAAAATATATTTTGAAATATTTGTTATATTTTTAAAATATATTTTGTAATATTTTGTAATATTTTTTGTATTTTTATTATATTTTTCCTCTAATTTTTTAAATATTATTTTAATATATAATATATAAATATTATATTTTTTATATTATTTTTAGAACATTTTTTTAAAATATATTTTGTAATATTTTGACATATTTTTTGTATTTTTAAATTATTTTTCCACTAATTTTTGAAATATAACAAAATATTTGTCTACATTTGTTTGTATTTTAGCTAAAATTTATTTTATTGTATATACTAGCAATGTAGAATCATGAATAGCTATACTTAATAAATAATAGATAGGCAAACAATCACAAACTGAGCAATGCCGGGTTGGGTACGACTAGTATTTACTATTTGAAGCTTTCAAAATGAATATATTTACTATTTGAAGCTTTCGAAATAAATAATGTTACTATTTGAAACCTTCGAAATGAATAAGTTTACTATTTGAAAACTTTGAATACTTAATTTAACAAAAATAATACTATTTAAAACCTTCGAAGTGTATATAATTACTATTCGAAAACTTCGAATGAGTGACAAATTTGAAAATTTCCAACACTAGTTACAACCTACTGACACAATACTGATACTTAAAAAAATATTTGTGATAATGATACGATACTGATACTTTGATTTTATGATACTGATACGATACTGATACTTTGATTTTTTGAATTGAACGATACTGATATAATGAAAATAGGGTCCGGTTGCAACACTAATATATATATATAGGTATACAAGATATATATATATATATATACCTTACATTACCATGTCGAGCTTGCTCGGTATTCATTGACACGTTTTCTCCATCTATCTCTATCGTTCATCGCGTTTGGAAGTTCGTCTAAGGTGCATTCTGTATCTTCAACCAGTTGATCAATACACATCTTAGCTGGGCGTCCACGTGACCGTTGACCATGTTGAGGTTGCCAGAGTAATACAGTGCCAGCCAGTTAGTTATCGGCTCTCCAACAATGTCCGCGAAGCGCATAGGTTGTTTTCGAATAGTTTCGGTGACCATTGGGATTCTTTTATAAAATTCCTCGTTTGTTAGATGTTCTTTCCATGATTTGTTTAGCGCAGCTCTAAGCTTTCTGGTGTATGATCCATTTAGTCGATTTTTAAGAGTCTTTGTTAGAGTCCATGTTTTCACTCCATATGTTAAAACAGATACAACGGTCGCTAGGAAGAAGTTTCTCTTGAGCCTTTCCGGTAGTTTTGATTTCGATATTTTCGTCATGATGGTTATTGCTCCCCAGGCCATGGCGATTCTCACATATATATCGTTCGCAGTTGATCCGACAAAGCTACCCAAGTAGTTAAAGTCTTTCACTTTTTTAAGGGTTGTACCTTCACTGTTATTTAATACATGATCCTCTTTTTAATTAAAAGACATGTATTCTGTTTTGCCGCAGTTGATTTTCAATCCTATATCTTTTGCCTTCTATTCGATTTGATTCAAGAGATGTTTGATATATTCCATTGAGTCAGCTGTGATAGCAATATCATCTGCATAATCAGTATCGGTGATTTAAGTTGCTGGATGTCTCCGACTTCGTCTTTTCTTAAGTGTGAAACCACAATTTGAGCTACAGTCTATAGATGATTTTAGGAAATAATCTAAACAAATTATGAACAGGAATGGTGCTATCGTATCCCCTTGTAAAACGCCTGTTGTTATCTCAAAGAATTGTGTATCGCCATCTGGAGATCGAACCATATAGCGGGTATTCATGTACAACATCATTATGCATAATAAGGCCATGGCCTTAACTGTTTCAGCTGATATTCCATAGTTTTTTAAGGTATGCTTCATGTTCTTTCTGTCTATGGAATCGAATGCTTTTGAGAAATTGACGAATAATAGTACTGCTGGAAGATTGAGCGACTTTACTCCTTCAAATAATCGACGTATCGTTAGAATTTGACTGGATGTAGATCTGTTTATTCGGAAGCTATTTTGGTTTTTCCTTAATAGTTGATCTATTTTTGGTCTTATCCTATTCAGCAAAATTAAATTGTAAATTTGTGCTGCTATTGGTGTCAACGTAATCCCCATATAATTTGTTGGTGAAGTAAAATCACCTTTTTTAGGGAAAGGTATCAGGCAGCCTTCTTTCCATCGTTGAATCGTTTCTTGAGAGTAAACTCGATTGCAGCATTCAAGTAGAAATTCTTGCATTTGTGGTATTTTCCAGATTTCAGCTGGAATTTCGTCCAAGCCTACAGCTTTACCATTTTGTATTCTTTTGGTGGATTTCAGTAGTTCATCTGAGGTAAATAGTCCTCTTTTAATATCTAGGTCTTGTTCATTTTAGTCTAAGTTGATATGTCTTGTGGATGTTATTTTCTTGCCTAGAAGCTCTTTAAAATGTTTGTGCCATAAAATTATGCGTTCTTTATCATATTAACTTTCAGTCTTGCTGTGTTTGATTTCTTGCGTTCGCTGATTTAATTTATAGCTTTCCATGCTATGGCTGATTTTTTTTTAGTGACGACGTTTTCAATTTCATCGATTTTCAATTGTAATTATTCATTTTGTTTTTTTTTGTATGCTTTTATTAGTGAGTTTTGTGCCTCATTGAAGTTACATATGTTTTCCTGGGTAGGCATAGTGTCCTTTTACTTTGCTGCTAGATGCAACTTTTCACGTGTATGACATATGTCTGCTGTCTCCCAGGGAATATGCTTCTTTAACTTTGGTTTCAATGGAATGGCTTCGATTGCTGATTCTATACAAGCTGTTTCGAAGTGCGAATATCGTAAAGATGCTGTATCCTCAGTTTCCAATGTTTGCAGAGCCGCAAATTTATTACCTACTCTAGTCACAAAATCACTACGTATATGTTTGTCATATTGTAATGTTGTCCAATCTTATGGCTTAGTTTTGCATCATAAACTAGCGGGCTTATGAGCATTCCTATTCCTCCTGTGGAGGTGTTAATAGAATTATTCCAGGCTGAGCACGTCATCAGTTTCCAATTTTCATTTGCATGTTCTTTGATATGAGTGTCATCATGTATGAGTCTATGTTCTTGGATACATATCATGTCTTGCATGGTCTTTTTGGCGTATGGTATCAATTCACCCATTTTCGACTCACTTCTCATTGTTTGTGTATTTAGTGAACTGGTTGTGCATTTCCTGTTTGTTCTCATGATTCTTGGTAGAGCTTTTTCCTCAGTAGTTGATTTATCAAGTGCAACCTGAGGTTTAGTTGCAGTTCGCGCCCCTTGTTTATCCGCGCGACGGGCGATGCGGCATGAATGTTGGTGGTTTTGTGTCATTTTTGCTTTCAGTAGCTGATATAGCTTCGTGCGGTCGCTACTCCATACACGGGCTAACAGTGCTCATTTTATAGAGTTGTTTTGCCTCGCCGAAAATTGCCCTGAAAGAAATGATCGCCTTGCCACTTTCCTACACCCTACTTCCGATGTCTTCACGTATCCCTGAATTGGGTGGCTCACATGTGCTATGCCTTGCCAAAGGGCAACCTGGATTTTGTCCGGCACTGCTTATTGGTTATTCGCAGCTAACCACTAATATCTAGTGCCCTTCCTCTATCCGCAACCTGGGGAGCCGATGGATGGGAGTTGTCATCTCCAACACCATATATATATAGTCATATACAAATTAATAATTATAATAGAGACATATTATTAATAATATACTAGTAATAGTTAGATATATAATAATATAGAAATATGTAAAAAAAAGTCACTGTAATAATAATAAATTGTGTAAATGAACTGAATGACTCTAACAGAAAATAAAGGTATACAATCTTGCATATTCATTGGCTAGTGCATGACATGTAGCGTCACCTATGTATTCACATATTCATAAATTAAAATTATAAATAAACAACATAATATGACAGTTACGTATGGTTTTCAAATTGTTTCAATCGATCGATAATTCGCAATGTTAACATATAATATATATTCTTATAATTTTAACTATTTTGAATAATATTGTGAAAAATTATGTATTTTTCATATAGTTATATGATCATTTATATCACACTTTTTAAATGTATAGATGCAAAGTAATTAATTATACATATTTTCTCATAAAAAAATAGAATACAATTTTTTTTATGATAAAACAAACGGCGCTCGTCCCATTAAATAATTATTGATAATAATTATATATACATTTATTATTAGATTTACTAATAATGAAACTCATCTAATGCATATTTTCAATAAAACACTCTATTGATTATATTTGTTTAGTAATATATATTTTATATCCGTTTATTTATAAATAAAAATTGACTAGTTTTATTTTTATTTATTTTATTCGTTTGAATTCCCACGCGTTTATGAATATAATACATACTATTATCAACGGTGTATAATAAATATCATCATCTTCATCGTCATACTCGATACATAGATTTGGGGACAGCTACTCCCTTCGTGTACAGATGAATGCAAACAGAGACTCGACTACCGAGTCTCTGATCAAGGATGTTGTCTGTGAGAAGTTCCCGTCCGCTACCTTCAATCATCTCCTCGGTACTACGGTAATGTCACATACTATATACCATTATATATATATGCCTGTGTATGCTAATGCATGTCATTATATGCTATTGCATATCATTGTATGACTTTATATGTCATTGAATGCCTTTATATGTCAATATAAATATATATATATATATATATATATATATATATATATATATTATATACTTTAACTGCCTATGTGGCTCAGTGGATAAGGCGTCAGACACACAAGCAGTAGGACACGCGTGTTCGAGCCTCGTCCGGACCATTAATTAATTTTATAAAATCGGTCTTAAAATATTATTTAGAATTGATCTTATATAATTTTGTATAAATAAATGATCGGATCTCATTAAAACCATGGATGCCTTAACATGAGAGCGGCTTCGAAGGTACATTAGAGCCATACATGGTTATAAGTGAAAACTTCATCTAAATTCCTGGATGGGATGAGAGGACTCCACCAAATAAAAATAACAAAATATATATATATTTATAATTTAAAATGTATAATTTATGATATCATATCATATTTATTATTATTATTTATAATATAATATAATATAATTTGTATATATATATATATATATATAATTGTTAATTATATCAAACATAAATTTAGTTAATAATTATTTAATAATGTAAAATAATGTTAAATTGTAATGATTTATTTAAATAATCAAGTCATAAATGTTATTACAAATAATATATACATTATGTTTACAATCAAATAGAATTTGTATAAATTTACAAACAAGTACATATAAGTAAAATATATGTATATATACATAATTACAAATAAATATATAATATATTAGTACATAGGATATAATAATACATTATATAATTACATATGTTTATATAGTAATACTATAATACTATATACTTTAATTAAATTAGTTATATTTTTTAATTTATATAATATATTACTTTATTGTTATACATATCATTATTATTAGATTTATATATATATATATATATATATATAATTATATGTATGGATATTAAATAGTTATATTTATCAATAATGTAACTAATATATTTATGATATGCACATTGTATACCATCAATTTACGTATTGTCAATGCATTATAATATTATGTTATCTATACAGTTGGTATTTAGTTTAAAGAAGAAGAATGATTCGTGGGCTGATCAATTTAAAACAATGGAGGCAATAAAGGAGATGTCGGAGTATCATATCAAGAACTACAGTATAAGTCAAGTGAGCCTGGAACATATATTTAATATACTGGCGAAAGAAGAATTAGTGGTGTAAAACGTTATCCTTATTTTTGTTTTTGATTCGACTTTCAACAATAAAAATATATTATAAATAATTATATTGTTAAATTAAAAGTGTGTTAAAGTATAATATAATTAAATATTAGATATATATATATTAGTGTTGTCACATTTTCTAAAAAAAGTAATTATCAGTATCGTATCAGTATCATTAGATAGCTGTATCAGTATCGTTTGATAATGGTATAGCATCGTTTGACAGTAGCATCAGTATCGTATCATATTCTGGTGTAACAAGAAGTTAAAATCATATCTTAAAACTTAACAAATGTTATACAATATTTAAAATAACGATGTTAACTATCAATTGATAGTAGAGCGAATACATGTAAAATGGTGCAATGTTGATTGAAAGTGGTGCGAATATATACAAAGGGAAGTTATTTTGGTTGATAGTGGCGCCAATTCACACAAAGGGGGATGACAATATGTCGATTGACAATGACTCGAATTCACACAAAGAAACGCTATGTTGATTGAAAATGGCGCGAATAAATATAATCCCAAAGGTAAACATTGGACATATCCAATAATAAAAATCAGAAATCGTCCGAATCTAATATTTAAAGTCCTAAATAGTCCGAGTTCAATATTAAAGTCCTATAAGTGCGATCCGAGTCCGATATATCATAAATGATACTGTATCAGTCCGGAATCAATGACCTAAAGTCCGAAACCGGGTCCGAATGACAACACTAATATATATATTATTATTATTATCAGATTTAGGTTTACACCAGGGTTTTTGTAGAAGCTAAAGCTTATCGAGACAATTAGCCTTAATTTTAAAGCAAGTCCAAATAAACTATATAAATAAATTATTATAAAATATTAGATTACTTCCTGTTTACAATACAATGAATAAAATAGAAAAATAATATAAATTGTTTGAACTTGCCATTAAATTATGAAATCATCATCTAATTATAACTAAAATAAATAATAAGTACTAAAAAATAATACACTAAACAAAAATATAGATAAAATAGTTAAAATTAAAAAATTAAATAAAACTGAATAAAATTGAATAAAACATAACAAAAAGTATATTCAGATAGATGGTAAAAACTTTATATAACATTTTTATTTGTATATTTTTTTATTTTATTATTTTTTTTTTCATAAATTTATTTCAGTAAAGAAGTTTTAGAAATGTTGTAATAATACTTTAGAATAATGTAATGAATGTAAAATATTTTTTAAACTAAAATGTTAGTTTTAATTATTAATTTTTATATAAATATCAATAAAGAGAAATAAAACAATGAAGTAAAAAAAAATCAAATATAAAAAAAAAGATTCAATACAATTTTGTTATGTAATCAAAAATTAAGTCAAATAATATTATTAGTAATATTATTAGTCAGAGGAAAATAAAAAATATTAAAAAAAAAAGAAATACCTAATGGTATTTAATTAATTTTAATATTTTATATAAACGCCAATACAAAAAAAAGAAAGAAAATAAGAAAGTAAATTCAAATATAAAATACAAAAGTTCAGTAAAATAATATTATTAATGTCGGGAAAATAAAATATTGTAAAATAAAACACTATAAAAGGTATTACTTTTTTTTTAATTTTTACATAAACGTCAATAAATTAAAATGAGAATAAAATGTGGATCTTAGTATAAAATACAATATTAGATAAAAGTCATGATACAAGATTAAAAATTAGAAAAATTAGATTTAGATTATAAGTATACTGAGTATGAAGATAACAAATTTGTATACATACGTTTCCTGAATAATTTATAATTTGAAATATATTTTTTTGAAATATATTTTTTTAAATATTATCAAGCTTAATTTTTCAGGTTTAATTTTTAACTTTTCCAGGTAATTGGTCCAACATATATTAAAGTTCTTCTGCATAGTTATTTTTTGAAATTAATAATTGAGAAATTATTTAAGCTCCTAGTGTTGTGATATGATGACATTAAAGAAAAAAATGCATTTGTTATATAGGGATGAAGATCATTGAAAACTTTAAACATAAATGCACATGTACTTATATAAGTAATTTCATTTATTTTTAATAAAGAATTATCAATAAATAAATATGCATGCTACATTAGATTATATGTATTTCCCCAAAATATGTTATAATACTTTATATGAGGCAAAAATATGGAATTATATATATAAAATAATCCTTTTTTATTAATAAATTTCTTAATAAATAATGTTGGTTATCCATATGATTTTTTTTAGTTTTGATTTTAAAAACAATATATGTTGTTTACAGTTCAATATATCGTCTATAATTACACCTAAAAATTTATAAAATATAACTCTTTCAATATTTCTGTTATTTAAATTTATATTTTTAATAGTTCTTGAATTAATTGACATAAAGCAAGTTTTATTCCGGGTTTTATTTAAATTGAATGATAACCTATTATAGATTAACCTTTTATTAATATTTTTTAATTCAGTTTGACAAATATAATTAAGTATTTCTGCAGATTTATTTTCAAAATATAAAGTAGTATCATCTGCGAACATGTTAAACTTACATATTAAAGATGATTTTGTAATATCATCAATATAAATAAAGGCGAGAATAAAGTATTTTTTCTAAAATCTTTGCGAATTGGCAGGTGAGAGAAATTAGACGATAGTTATTAAAAAATGTATTATCACCAGTTTTATGTAAAGGGATAATATTTGATAATTTTAAGAAATCCGGTACAACGCCTGATTCAAAAGATAAATTTATAAGAAAAATAAATGAATAAACCAATGCAGGAAAAATACATTTAAGTAACTGCATGGCCATACGGGTCTCTTGATTTTTTTTGGCTTGAATTCATTTAATACTTTAATAATTTCCTCTGAACTTATTAGTGTTAAAAAAAACTATGTATATTAGGTTCAGGTAAAAAAAGAATTAAATTCATTAGAAATTTGTTTAGAATCAACAATATTCACATTATTTACATTAAAATTGTCAGGTAGTTTTTTGAATTTTTTTTAAACATTAAGTAAATTATTTAATACATTCCATGTATTCTTTGTATCAGAATAATTTTTTAACAGATTTGAATAATACTTTTTCTTAGGTTGACGAAATAAAGATGTTGTATTATTTTTATAAATTTTGTAAATAAATAAATCATTTTCAGATTTAGAAATTTTATATTTTTTATATAATATCTGTTTTTTTCAACAAGCCTTTTTAAGATCTAGGGTATTCCATAGAATGAGTTTATTTTTGTGGGAGGCTTTATTAATTTGTGGACAGTATTTATCAAAATTTAACATAAAGTAGAATATATTCCAAGATTTTTCTGTATCGTTAGTTTTTATGAATCCCAGTTTGTTTGTTTTTAAATTTCAAACAGATTATTGGTTTTATTACATGGTTTTATCGTCAACTTGATTTTGTTTGATTTTAGTAGATTTAACTTTATCTTGAGGTTTGGTAGAAAATTGTAAATTTAAAACAATTGGAAAATGGTCTGATATATCTGAAATAATTATTCCTGAAAATCTTTTCATATTATGATTACAATTTGTAAATATGTTATCAATTATAGATGAAGAATTATTTTTAGTGTCGATTCTAGTTGGACGATTAATTAGATGGGTACAACATAATGAATTCACTGTATCAAAAAAGGTATTAGCCACTTTATTTGTATTTACATGCACTAGATCAATATTAAAGTCATCACAGATAATCATTTTTTTATCATTACTAACATGTTGCTGACAATTATTTATCAAGAAATCAATAAATGTAGATTGAGATATTTTTTCTAAAGTATGAAGAAAATATATTGTACTGAAAATAATATTTTTTGTTTTTCAAAAATAAATTCAATTGATATGTTGTCATACTAGTTATTTGAAATGGTAGATAGTATATTACATTGATAATGTTCATTTATATAGATTAAAACACCACCTCCACTTTTATGTTTACGATTTGAACATATATGGTTATAACCAGGAATATTAAAAATGAAAATATTATTATCACTCAACCATGTTTCAGTAATTGAAACTATATCGAAATTATCATCAAACGTATTAAAAAACATAATTAATTTATCAAATAAAATGTTTAAACTCCTAATATTGATGTTAATCATATTTAAATTAAACAAATTATTTGTATTAGAAATCAAATTCCATTCATTTGAGGTGTAATAATTAGATTAATTGAGAAAATTAAAATTACAATTTGAGAAATAATTATTATTAAAACTATCATTATTGGAACTCAAATTGTTAATTTGTTCAACATTAAATTGAGGATAAATTTCATTCAAGTTCATATAGTACAAATATTATAAAGTTAAAAATGAATAAGGTAATATAAAAGAATAAAGATATAGATAAAAAAATATAAGGAAATACCAATTATAACAAAATGTTAAAATAAAATGTAAAAATAAAAAATATATGGAATATTAAAAATGAATTTGTCGACCTCTTAATCATCGTATTGAGCCAAACTAAATAAAATATAATAAACGCAAACTAATAATAAAAATATGAATAAAATATTAAAATAAAAACAATAAAATAAATTAACTATAAAATTCAACGATCGGTCTTCTTGAAATCATCATATTGGCATTTCCTCGGTTCATGGCTACAGAAAGTTTTTGATAAATCCAGTTTAACGATTTATTTCTATTTTCCATATGCTTATCAGCCCATAGTTTAGCTAATTATATCTTTAGCAATTTGACCCCAAGTACCAAATGTTTCAGCAACGAAAGGGACAAAAATAATACCTGCATCGTGACAATTATTAAAAAATTTCTCATCTTTAGATTTTTCACTCTCACCAGCTGCAAAACCACCATCAATTGCTGCACTTAAAATAGTAGTGTTCTGCAGCGGAGAGGTGATTTATACATCGATGGCGGCTGATTTTCCTAAAGACCAGTTAGTTACTGAAACATATCAAGGTCTTCGAATAGTACCTGGGATCAAATTAGCTGTTTCTAAAGATGGGGATAAACCAGCTGAACTCATTATATGGTATAGAGTATCTCGTACATAATTATGCCTATTAGTACGTTCACTCCCAGCTCCACATATCAGACTATGGTCTCAATAAATATCAAGTAGTGCTTTGTTGCAATCTGGACATGTACGAAATATACTATAGAGAGGTAGACCCAACATGTATCTAAGGAGTACTCTAAATTCAGTGGAATTAAAACACAGTCCCATTGAGTGATTTGGGACGGCTAGTAACCATGCACCTGCATGATCTCCCTATAGCGAAAGTAGTCTAGCTTTATTTCGAGTAGTGGAGCGGTTGAGTAAGTTACCTTTACTTTTTACATAAATAGGAGTACATAATTTCTTCTTTAAGCCAATTCGTTCATCTAGAATTTCCTTAGCATTTAAACAACCCATAGATATAATCTTAGAAATTGAATCCTTCAAAATACCATCTATGTCTATTGAAATTGATAAATTTGAAATAAAAGGTATCACTTGGCTTACAGAAGATAGATACGCTGCTGGAGCTATGTTGCATGCAGAAATAATCCCTAGACCACCTTCACGGATTGAAAGAGTAGCCTGACACCACGAGTCTTCATCTAAGCTAGATTGGCAAATTTCTTCAAGCGATTTTCTTAAAGAGTTATCATATTTATTAATAGAGTTATATATGGATTTAGTAGGAGAAGTTCTAAGAGCATAGTTAATTTTACAAATACCTGCGCATGAACGAATAAGGGCTAGTTCACACTGTGGATTATCCATTTGTAAAATTACCTGTTGCAATTTAATACAATCATTAACTTTAATATCCCTGTGGTTATTTATATATTTAGAAGTACTAATTGATGAACCGAGTAAATCAATTCCTTCTCCATATATCTTATTAATTGAATCAGGAAATATATCCCACGAGATGTCATCGAAATTTGGCCACCAAATTTCACATTTATATATATATATATATCATTTTCAATAATAGTTAATATTTAATTTAAATTTATATTTATATATAATAATATGTGATCCGTAATATCCGAGTAAAGAATGCCTGCACACATCATATTTATCAGATGTGTATCAATGCAAAATGTATCTACTAATGAATCAGTTGATGTAGAGAATCTAGTATGGCATAAAATTAATCAAGTTGGTGTAAAATATTTAAAAAATGGGTGAGAATCTAGACTATCCATAAAATTAATATTAAAATCTCCACATAAAATAATATTATTGTTAGAAAAATTATAAGAATTAAAGCTATTATATAATATATAAAATAGTAATTGTTTATTATAGGATAGTCTACGATATACAGCGCAAATTATTATATTATTTATATTTGGAAGTATAATATTGAATACAGGTAAATGTGGGAAATGTAAATGCGGGACAAGTAAATACGGGACACATATAAGTAAATCCGGGACAGATGTAGGTAAATACGGGAAATATTAGGTAAATGCTGGACAAATATAATATTTATTAATTATTTTATAATATTTTAGTTTAGTCGTATTATATACACATATTAGTACTATATATAAATATTTTTTCGACTAAATATTGATAATAAATTACATATTATATACTCGCAATAAGTCTATATCGAAAATATAAATAACACAAAGGTCAAGTTGTCAATCAAAAGTAGACCGCGTAAAAATATAAAACAAGCTGACTTTATTCGATAGTGAATTACGTAATAGTATAATGATACAATGGAATACGTGTAAAAATATGTATGCAAACAATGTTTGAAACATTGTTCATATTTATTGTATTGTTGTGTATAATTGATTAGATTTATATGTATATGATAACTAATACACATACATATTTAACTTGAAAATATGAACAAGTATTCTTATTGAGCTAGCTAAAAAATAAAATCTAAAAACTATTGAATTTCAATTAAATATGAAGTCTATATATATGTGTATGTAGGTTTATGTATTCATGTATGCATGTATGTATGATGTATATATGTGTGTGTGTAATCCTATATAAATATAGAAATACCTATAGTTTAACTAAATCTTATTGACGTACATAATTATTATATATATTATGAAAATATAATATTTAAAGTGTTAACATATAAATCTTATTATTTTTACCTATGATATTTTAAATCGAGTAAGAGTAGGTATATATAGATAGTATTTATATAGTACCTATATAAGATAGTATTTGTGCCCGATTTATTATATATGTATATAAATAGAATAGTGTTATTAAAATAAAATACATAAATGTAATTTTCGATACGATATTATCACATAGTATATAATATGTAATTTGTTATCAATATTAATAGAATACGTGGTAATAAGTTATAATAGTCAAACAAACATGTTTATAGAATACTAATATGTGTATATATATATGACAAACTAAAATAAATTTAATAATTATATTAATAAATAATCTATTTATCCCGTATCTACCTAATATTTCCCGTATTTACCTACGTCTCGCAAACACATTTATGTGTCCCGCATTTACTTTTCCCGCAGTGTTTTCCCCGCATTTATCTGCACCCATAATCTTGATGGATAACATATCAATTTCATCTGCTATTTGGTGAGTTAGATATTCAACTTGAACAGCCTTAATACATTTAGTACCTATGAACCTAAATAACAACTTCACAGCTTCTTTTTTTTAAATTGCAAACTCTATTGAGCTGGAAAATAATATGATGTTTGAAATAAATTTGAACAAAATCATTTTCTGTAAGCCAAGTTTCTGTTAATATTATTATATTAAAACTGGTAGTAAAACAACTTAAATATTCTTTTAATTTATTAACATGTTTATTAAAACTACATATATTTAACATATAATAGACAACTCATTTTCATTAGAAATAGTATTATTATAATCATCTATAGTTAGTAGTTTATTATTCATTGTTATTTTGCTTTATCTTTAATATTTTAAAAGAATTTGCAATATATTTAACTATAAATTTAAATCCCACTTCACTTAACTTTGATGCCCCAGTTATCGTATCTATTTTGAATTTAATTGATCGAAAGAGTAATCTTTACTTTCTCTTATTTTATTATTAGTATTTATTAGATTATACAATTGATTACAAATTGATATCTGGTCAGTATATACCTATACCTATATGATTTAAGAATAACCTTTAAAGGTCTTTGTCTTTTAATTACAGGGAATGTATCATTTTTTTCATATTTTTCATATTTACCTAATCTAAAGTGATTAATGCAGCTTATATCTATATTATCTTTATTGGTTAAACTAACGATTGATTTTTATCTCACTAGCATCATGCTGTTTGCGAGACATGTATGATTTATCCTCAGATTCATTAACATTATATAATATTATTGAGTTATTTTTATTAATTTCATTCTTTTTAGCAGATTGTACAAATGACTCTTTAATAAAATCATCTACTTTATTTAGAATGGTAGTTATATTTTCAGATGTAATACTAGCATAAGTTTGTATATCATTAATATTAGATTTTTCTTTTAATTTCTCAATTATAGTATTCTGATTAGAAATTATTAGATTTAATTTTATAATAGTTTCATTATGTTTATCAGTTATAATCTTTAGTTTATTAATTAAATTAAAGTAATATTACTAATTGCTTCATCGATTTTTTTGGACATGATTTAATAACTACAATTTACAGAAAATGTAATCTAACATACGAAATACATATATAAATATATACACACATATATATATATATATATATATATATATACCCATATATAAACATATGTATATTTTAGACCATACACGGTATATACAAAAGTCAATTGATATATTTAAATAAATAAATATATACACAGTAATATGCGAGTATATAACTATACACAAAATTATATATACAACTATATGATACATTATATATACCTTATGAATAAATATATATGTTGAACCTAAAATATCTATATGTTTACTCTAATATATTATATATGTATTGCAATGTGTATAACAAATATAAGAAATATACAAAATTACATATATAGTATATTATATATACCTATATGGTAAATTATATACCACTTATGCATTAATATGTATATTGGATATAAAATATCTATATCTATATGTTTACTACAATATATTATATATGTACTGTAATGTGTATGTAAAATATAAGATATAAATAATCATTTGAATGAAAATCAATGTGAACTTATTTAAAGATAGATTATGCAATAAACCAGACAAAAGATATTATATAGGAAATTTATAAAATGAAATAAATACTAAAGTATGAATAGGATACAAATATTTAATTTGAAAAACAAATTTATAAAATTAAATAAATATATATGTATACACATCTTTAATTTTTAAAATACGACTCTTCGCTTCGGTATTCAGAATGCAACAGTATAATATATGTTGTGTGTGTATTTATAGTTTAATAAGACAATACATATATATTTGTATATAACATAAATTATAATATTTATCAAAATCAGATTTAGTGTATTTATATATGAATCATATGATTCATTAATATTAATCATAAATGTATTTTTATTTTAGTTTATGTGTAGTTGTATTTGAATAAGATTATATTAATATTTGTATTTGATCAAATACATTAATAATTACCAAAATCAGATTTTCTGTATTAATACAAAAATGTCAATTAGGTTATTATATTATCATCTATTAACCAGAAATATATTTATATTTCTAGAGTATTTATATTTGAATCACATTACACATAAATAAGTTATCATAATTAGTATTTTAATAAGTTGTCATTGTATGAATAATATATAAATAAAATATGAATAAAATATATACATATGGGGGAAAGTAGACACCTAATACGGGTAACACTTTAACAATAAATAGTCTTAACATGTTATGACTCAATATGTGTATTCAAAAATTACAATATATTAATATTATATGATTATAGATATTATTATGATTTTAACATTTTAATTACTCTTTTTATTCAATAGATAAAGGGGTGTCCGTATTCGGTACCCGTGTCCGAATACGAACACCCTGTGTTATAATACGGACACCCTATATACCACTAGATAAACTATATATTATTGATGAACCAATCAGATAAATTACAATTACAGTATTTAAAATTAATTTTACAAATAATTTAATATAATTTAATTAGTAATTAATTTATTAATTTTTATTATTTTATTAATTAATAATGCAAGTTAAATATCTAAATAATAAATATGTTTAGATGTAACTTCATTTGTGGTTTTAATATTATAACCATAGATTTATAATTTACATAGATTGGTAGTCACGTGATGTTTCTTCAACAGACATGGTTCCTCGATTTAGGAAACTTAAGATGGCCAACCATCACATATAAATTATTATTTAATAAAATTAAATGTTGAAATATATAATTTAAATAAATATAAATGTTTATTTTGATATAATTAAACGTACTTTAGAAAATAAATAAATCAAATGTATTTAAAAATCTATATTATTTGTTTGAATATTTGTTAATAATACATATTTGTTAAATACATTGGTTATATTATTATTTTTATTATTATTATTACCAGATTTAGGCAATGCCAGGGTAATTATAGAAGCAGTGTTGCTTATCGAGATAATTACCCCTTTATTAACATGATAAGTTTAATTATAGATAAGAATAATAAATAAATAATAATGTTATAATAATATGACTTCCTGTTTACATATATATGATACAAAAAATAAAATGAAACTTATCATGTAACTAAATGTAATCATCATGTAATAATATAAATAAATGATAAAATAATCAAATTAAAATCTAAGAAATACATCAAGGATAAAATAATATAAAATAAAATAAAACATAGAGAACCTACATAGGAGAAAGCCAGTAATCAAATATAAAAGAAACTAAAAGAAACAAGAGAAAAAATAAACAAATATATTAGATAAAATATAAGTAAAATGATATAATAGAAATGAAACATATTATAATACTGACAATTTTTAAATAATTTTTTTTTAATACTGATATGTTATAATTAATAATATTAATTTATATATTTTTGTAATTTTATATTATGTCAGAAATATATAAATGTAAAAATAATAAAACGAATTTTATTTAAGTCGGAAAAAATAAATTTTGAAATTATTTTAATCAATCTGATAAAAGATAAAATTTTATTTTTAATTTTTAATTAAATAAAATTTGTTTACTGATAATTTATAATTAATAATATGTTTTTTAATATATGATGGTGGCCATATTAAGTTTCCTAAATCAAGGCACCGTGTATGTTGAAGAAGTTTACATTGGCGAGATATATCAATACCGATCTATAAAATACAAATCTATGATTATAATGTGAAAATTTATTTATGAAAATCAGAATAGTTCATATGCAGAGCGCTGCTTGGTTATAGGGTATCCAACGGACACTGTATGTATTAATACATACAGAGTGTCCGTATTAGGTATTTACTTGACTTCTAGATATATGCTTATAACTTAAACTCACTAGTAATTCATTATCATTAAATGTCTCAAAAACTGATAATATTTTATTCTCTAAAATACCTTCAATTGTTAAAATAACTGATAGTTTTCTTGCCACGCTGCCTTTATCTAATAAAATCACAACACTCGGTATAACAATTGAATCTATTATGAAATATGACAGTCACATTCTTAATGTTATTCGTACTGCTAATTTTTATTTATATAATATACATAAGGCTCGTGCTAAGCTCTCCTTTGATATTACTAAATCACTTATATATTCATTGGTTTTTAGTAGATTTGACTACTGCAATTCACTTTTTGTTTTTGTCCCTGATAATATTATGATAAAATTCAAAGGAGAGCTGTTCGAGTTTTATATAAAATTAAGAATAATACAAATACTAATACGGGTAGTAACTATATACAGAGCTGGGCAGTATCGCCGATACAGTATCTATTAAGGAAAAAAATCATTATCGTAGATACATTTGTATTTGTATTTGTATCTATTATAAAAATTACAAAAGTATTTGTAATCGTATCTATTAGTCATAAATAGTATCTACGATACGTATCTACTAAGAAAATTATGTAAACAGATACATTTTATTAAATAATATATCATTTGGACATTATATGTATTTTATATCTATATTTCATATTATCATATTATAAATTAATTTTAATATATATAAATCATCAATATATTTGTAATCAAATATCTTTTGTAAATATTGAAATGTTGTTACATTGTTAACAATTATGATATATCAAGTATAGTGATGTTCTCATAAACCATTATATACATTTATTGAAAACAAAGAAATTATTTTGATAATATATTTTATATACTAATTGATTTATAATTCAAAATTATTTATACATTGAAAGATAAAATCATTTTAATAAATATGATTAATTCTAAATAATAATAATTAACAAATATTAATAATTTATTTTTTGTATATTTGATAATTTACTATATTCGTGTTTAACATTCGAAAGTAAAGGTAGCTGATTATTTTGAGTTGAAAAATATTATATTGTAATAATGTATATTCCTTTATAGTCTGTAATGGCATATATTATAATTGCAGATGAAATAAACGCTGGTATACAAGCGTGTGTACAACCAGTGTATACACTAAAAGATTCATTGTAGGTATCATTAAATGTCATTGAATGTCAACAACTTTATTCTATATCATCTATTGAAGAACACGTTATAAGGTGTAAATATTTAATATGTCCTTTTAAAAGGGGTATCCCATAACCAGTTTTTCCGGAAATAATGTCTGGAAATGTTTGCTAGAAAGTTATTTTCTAACAAGTTAACTATAATTTTAGTTACTTGTTACAAGTTACCTAATTGGTTTAAGCACTTCCATAAACTTATTTATGAAAGTTTTCGGACGTGCTTTTTAATGTATTTATTGAGAAAATGGTGTGTTTTAAGATTTAACTTAGAGTATTACAGTTGAGTCAATTAACCGGATATGGTAAAGTAGGTTATTCCAGATTTTTGTAGCATGGACGGAGAAAGATTTATGTTGGGCAGATGTTAAATATGATAGAACTGGAATTTTCAATTTTAGTTTGTTTATTTGTTGTTGTTCGTAAATAGTTATGTTGGGATCTCACTAACTAGGAGTTGGTTTTATTTATTAGATTGTGAGGAGGCATATATGTCCCTATAGGGACATGAATTACAGTAATCAATGTGTGGTAGAATGAGGGATGTATACATCGATATATCGAGAAGATTGCAGTATTAAAATTAATGAAGAGTATTATTGTTCGTAAGTATTGTAGTGTGTAGTTAATTGACTGTGATAGTGATTTAGTCGGAATGTGAAATTGTAGTGTTGGGTCGATTAATATACCAAGAGTGTTTACTTTATTAGCATTAGAAATACTAAAATAGTTAATCGTAATTTGTGGTGGAAGGAATATAGTAGTAGATATTTTAATATTCACTGATTCAGTTTTAAGACAGTTTATTGATAAGGAGTTGTTGGTGAGCCAGTTATGTATATCAGTAATACAGTTGTTAAGTAAATGTATTGCATTGTTAGTGCTATCAATCTACAGTGTAATTGTATGTCATATGTATACGAGTTATAGTCGACTATAGATCTATAGTGGGATATTTGTTAATAATTGTAAATAAGGGAAGTAGATTGATATTGAATAGGAGTGAACCAATGAAGGATCCTCGAGGTACTCCATGAGTAACTTTACGAGATTTAGAAATTAGTGAATTTATACTAATGTAGTATAAAAAAATGACCAGGTATGAGATAACCTAATCTAGTGAAGTATTCCATCAGACATTCCGATATTGGATAAACCAGATAAACCAGATAAACCAGATATTCCGATAGTCATTTATAAGGATATTATGGTCAAGGGTATATAAGGCAGCTGATAAATTAAGGAGAATGTTGTTACCCCATTACTTTCCGAACATTTTCGGGAAATATAGTAAATTAAAGGGGGTCCCGCTATAACTTGCTAGAAAATCACTTTCTAGCAAATATTTCGGGATATTATTCCGTATAATGTACCTTGATATCTACTATCAAATTCGAAATCGATGAATATATATATATATATATATATATATATAAAAATATATATTATATGATATCATATATATCTATATAATTTATATCTATATATTTATATATATTTTATATAATTATAATGTATTTGTATCTATCAATAGTATACTAAGATGTATCTACTAAGAAAATTCTATATTTGTAATTGTATCTACTATTATTTTTTTTAAAGTAATTGTAGTAGTATCTATTATAAGAAAAAAGTGTGTAATTGTAATTGTATCTATTATACATTTGTTGAGTATCGTGCCCGGCTCTGACTATATATCTATATCACATATTATGTTAACCCTTGGTTGGCTCAGATATCGTGATCTTTGTAAACTCAAATTGTTATGTTTAGCTCATAAAGCTATCTACACGTGTGAACCTAAGTATCTGGCTGAATTATTATCAATTGCTACCAGTAACAGACCAAGACGGGATTGCCATGCAATGAAACCTATGCCTCATACAAATTCATGTTTTGGTAACTCTGCTTTTTCTGTTGCGGTACCAACTCTATGGAATTTACTTCCGAATATTATTCGTATTATTATTCCTACGACAACTTCTCGATCTCAATTTAAAAGTAGACTATTTAGACATTATTTAGTGAAATGAATATATATTTTGCGATTATTGTTATCTTCGTTTATATGTTATATTATTATATTATTATTATTATTGTTATGACGTCGAAAAATGATTTTAATTTATGAAGTCTTTAAACAAATAAATAAATAAATAAATAAATAATAGTTGATAACAAAAATTGCAATTATTTATATAATGTTTAGAATTATTTAGTTTATAATAATATATTGTTATGATTTATAACAACGATACATTTGTATATTCTTGAGAAGGTTTTAAATTGAAATTTTGTTTCATAAATTTAAAAACGTAATAAAAAAAATCAGTTTATTGGATATATCAGCAATATTTTGAATAATTAAAAAATAAAAAATACTTTTTTAGAATATTTATATAATTATGAATATCTTATTCATTAAACATTTTTTTGTAATATTTATGGTTTCTAAGATACCGAGAGTGTCCGTATTCGGTTACTTTCCCCTATAAAATTGTAAAATTAAAAAAAATGATTAGGAGAGAGTGTAACCAATAATTATATTTACAAAAAAATTATAGAATATCTAAAATACTGATAATTGTATTCATTAAACCTGTTTAGTATATTATAATTAATAAATGGTATATTCTATTTCTCAGAAAAATTGTTATCGAAAAATTAAAAAATTGAAAATACGTCATGTAACCCCAAAAAAGGTGAGACCTGGACCATTTTAATTTTTTTAAATCATATAGTTTGATCAAATTTATCAAATTAAACAACACATATTGCAAAGATTTGTTTATGTAAATTTATATGTAATTATATTTTGTATGGGAGGGAAGGGGGTAGTGGCCGTTTTAATTAACGCTTAAATGCTGCTTGATAGGATAAAAAGTTCTATATACAATATTTAGATAATCAAAATATCTATAATATATAGTAACATTTTTTTTTAAATAATTAATTAATTACTCTAATTTATTATATAATCATGTTATGTCAAATGTTAACAAAAAACATTATTATATATATTTATGCTTATTTATGTGTTTACTCTTATAAGAGTCATCGATATAAAGAAAGATTCTTTCTTTATATCGATGGTAAGAGTATGTGTATATATAATTAAATCATTGAATCAAACCAGGTGCGTATGCATCCAAAATATAATGATTTAAATTTACATAATTAAAAAAATATAAATCGTATACTTTTACTTTTACTTTTTTGGTTTATGGACTGCAAGTGCGTGAACAATCGGCCAATACATTACGAGACACCTATCGCATATTCTGGTAATAGCGGCCACTACTACGGCCTTGCCTTATTTGAGTGCTTTTTGTAATGCCTAATCAAACGTTTATATTATTAGGTTAAACACTTTATATATAAAAGTGAAATTACAGTATTCTAGAACTATATGATTTCTAGTTGATTCTTGTTAATTCAAAAAAATAAGAGCCTAAAATTCAGTATTTATCGATATATTAGAAATATTCTGATGCATATTAATTATCGGCCACTAGGCCACCTACTCCCTTCCCTCCCCTACATAACACATTAACGTTTGGGAGGACATATCCTTGTTCTCTCACTATTAATATGTGTAAATGATAACAATGATTAATAACTATGCATATTTTAAATATATTGATCTAGAAAATGTCACAAAAATGTTTTCGGATAATTAAAAAAAATAGTTCAAATTAAAAAATGTTATTTTTATTTATTAATATCATAGTTTATATACTATATGGAGAGTCTCCGATTACCGACCCCTCTCGTATCTCAGTAACATTAAGAGATATCAAAAAATTATATATAGGGGAAAGTCCCCGATTACCGACCCTCTCCTAATACCGACCCCCTCTCTTATCTAAGTAACTATAAGAGATATCAAAAAATAATATATACACGACCTGTTAGTAACTTAATGATAAATATGAATAAGTATTTTGTTTTTAAAAATATGTAATCATACAATTGTCATTTGATAAAATGTAATATTCTGTTTTTACTTTTTAAATATTTGAATATTAACTTTTTTTAAATCATTGTAAATACGTTATTATTTTTAATATAATTACCCTATAATATTATTTTTAGGATAATTACTATAAAGTTTAAATTTAAATTTAATATTACTATTAAAACATAAATTCAATACAAAATAAATTGCGTGAATGTTAAAATTAATTATATTTATGTATATCTACTATTTTTGTATTGGATATTATAATGATATAATACTACAATTATTTATACCACGATTATTTTAGGGGGTCGGTAATAGGAGAAGGGGTCGGTATTAGGTACATGTATCCGATTACCGACCCCTGTTTATTCTTGTAAATATAATAATATTAATAATTTAAAATAGCTATATTATTCATTGCAAATAATTTCAAATAAATATATTTAATATTGAATAAGTTATTACAAATAATCATGTAGGGGTGTTAATCGGAGACTTTCCCCTAGTATATAATATATAGCACAATCATAATTTATGTATATAATATATATATATTTAAACAAACATGACAGCACAAATAGAAGTAAATGCAATAAGGCTAGAAAATGAGCCCCCCAGGTTGGACAGCCTTTCAATTATTACTGTGGATGAGCGAAACTATCGTGTAAGTACAGTCGGTAAGGATGACGAGGCTATCTTAAATCCGCGAGGAAGGATTGTTTCTGAGAAAATCGTCTTGAAACACACAGATATTAATAGCTACCTACAATTTAAAAAATATATAAGTATAGCGACATGGAATGTCAGAACAATGAATAATGGAAATACACAAATTATTACAAGGGAAATGGGAAGGAATGGGATAGATTTAATGGGGATAAGTGAAACGAAGTGGAAGGGGATAGGACAAGTAAAATATGATGACTATTCATTATATTTTAGTGGAAACGATAAAATTGAAAGAAAAGGGGTGGCATTCATATGCACAGAAAAAATAAAAAAATGTGTTCTTGGGTTCAATCCTATAAGTGACAGAATAATAACAATACGTATCCAAGGTAAACCTATACATTTCACATTCATACAAGTATACGCTCCCACTTCAACAGCAGATGAAGAGGAGATGGATTATTTCTACGATGCCCTACAAAAAGCAATCGATATAACTCCAAAAGGTGACATCATGTATGTCATTGGCGATTGGAATGCTAAAGTGGGTAAACAAAAAACAGCCGGGTTTACTGGTGGTTTTGGACTGGGGACTAGAAATGAAAGAGGTGATACAATGGTAGATTTCTGTAGTAGAAATAGTCTTGTTGTTATGAATACAATGTTCAAGCAACATGCAAGAAGATTATATACTTGGAAGTCACCGGATAAAATTACTAAAAACCAGATTGATTATATCTTATGTACAGGTCGATGGAAAATCTCTATAAAAAGAGTAACAACTATCCCTAGAGCAGACTGTGGCACAGATCACAATTTTTTAATAGCTATTGTCAAGATAAAGTTCAAACAAACTAAAAGAAATAAGACTACTCCAAAATATGATCTAGAAAACATTGCTACGAATTATACTGTAGAAGTCAAGAATAGATTCAGCATACTACAAGTAGATGACAAAAATCCTGAAGATTTATGGATTGATATACGTGATGTTGTTATAGAGACGGCTGAGAAATTGATACCAAAATTAGAGAAGAGGAAAGTTACAAAATGGTTGACCGAAGAAACAATAAAAATAGCGGAGGAAAGAAGAGAGGCAAAAAGAAAAGGTGAAATAGAAAAATATAAAAAACTAAATGCAGAATTTCAAAAAAAAAGCAAGGTGATGATAAGGAGATAAATTTAAGAGAGAAATGTTGAAAAATAGAATAAAACAATAAAAATGGAAGAACAAGATATCTATATAAGGAAATAAAAGATATAACTGGATCATACACAGCTAGATGCGGAGTAATGAATATAAGTTCCGGAAAGACCGCTACTGAAGAAAGAGAAGTAAAAATTAGATGTCAACAATACACAGAAGAGCTCTACAGGAGAGATCCTAAAATCACTGATACTTTTCCCGAAACTAGATATGAAGATGAACCTCATATACTAGAGACAGGGGTAAAGAACGCTATCAAGTATATATCAAAATGGAAATCATCTGGATGTGATGGTATACCTATAGAGCTTGTGAAAGCAGGTGGAGATGCATCTATAAACATACTGTTAATTCTTTTCAATAACGTATGGAGGACTAAGGAATGGCCAAGAGATTGGAAGAAATCTATTTATCTCCCGATATACAAGAAAGGAGATAAGAAAGAATGTGGGAACTATCGTACTATTGCTCTGATATCTCATGCTAGCAAGATATTTCTTCGAATTATTCAGAAAAGATTGGAACATTTCCTTATCCCAGAACTACCTATTGAACAAGCAGGTTTTAGAAAAGGAAGAGGAACAAGATATCATATAGCTAATTTGCGGTGGATGATGGAAACAGCCAAAGAACACAACAGGAATGTGTATATATGTTTCATCGATTATAAAAAGGCCTTCGACTGCGTAGATCATGAGAGACTATGGGTGATACTCAAAGAAATGGGAGTTCCTGTTCACCTAATAGTCCTACTGCAAAAGCTCTATACGAAACAAGAAGCCACTATAAGAACAGAATTCGGTGAAACTGATACTATAAACATAGGGAAAGGGGTAAGACAAGGATGTATTTTATCACCCCTACTGTTTAACATATATGCAGAAAACATAATGAGAGAGGCATTAGAAGATTGGGATGGGGGAATCAGTATTGGAGGAAGAATGATTACTAATCTGAGATATGCTGACGACACAACACTGATCGCTGAAACTAAAAACGATCTAATAGCAATTATGGAAAGAGCAAAGTTGGCTAGTGAAAAGGCAGGTTTATATATAAATGTAGATAAAAACTAAAGTAATGATGACTGAAGACCAAGGAGAAATGGTAGTAGATGGAAAGCATATTGAAGTAGTATCGCACTTTATTTTCTTGGGATCTCTAATAACCAAGGATGGATTCTGTGAGAAGGAAATACGCAGAAGGTTAGCAATGGGTAGATCTGCAATGGGGGGACTAACGAAAATCTGGAAAGATAGAGGAATTACCCTCAGAACAAAGATCAGGCTTGTAAAAGCTTTAGTTTTCCCTATAGTCTTATACGGAGCAGAATCTTGGACAATGAGAAAGCTTGAGAGAAAGATGATCGATGCTTTTGAGTTATGGTGTTGGAGACGTCTGTTAAGAGTAACATGGATCGACAGAAAGACAAATGTATGGGTTATTGACAATATAAAACCAGAATGGACGCTTGATCAAGCATAGTCAAGGCATCATTATGTTACTTTGGCCATGTTATAAGAGCAGGCGGAATGGAATATGAAGTGATGGTAGGAAGAATGGGGGGTTATAGAAGCAGAGGGAGACCACGGCAAAGATGGCTAGATAGCATAAAGAAAAACTTCCATGGTACTATCTACAACATGATCCGAGCCTCAAGGTTTAGGAGGAGTTGGAGAGCTGCTGTCATCGATATCGCCAGGGGTCGGATACGACTCGACGGCACAGGTTAACAGGTTAATATATATATAGTCCTATATTACTTTAATATACCTTTTATAGTGATGTATACATCCTTTTATAAAAGTAATTCTAAAACCCGTTTTTAATTTTTCAAAAAAATAAATTATAGAAAATATTTTCAAAATATTATGTCGTAGCATAAAACCATATCCTTATTTGTTTACTAGGTATGATTTTTAAAATATTTATACAGTAGAAGTACACATATGTTGGGGTGTATGAGATTACCTGTGTATTCAATTATCCCTACATTATTATATGGTTTATACAATTCATACATCATTATGCATATCTTGATTCTACTTTAAATACCCTGTAAATAAATGGAGTGTAAATAGAATCATATGCCTCTAATTTAATAAGGATATCCTTATTAATATATTTTAGTTTCTAGAGTGTATTTTGTTTATAATTTATTTTGAATCTATTTTTTTATTTAGCTTATGTTTTTATTGTATTTATACTCTATTTAACTTATATTTAGATTATATTTTGACTATTTATTATATAAATACTACAATATAGAAAACAATATGTTTATAAACATATATATATATATATATATATATTAAAAATGTATTAATATATTAGTTCAATTTGTTTGAATACATATTTTAGTAATTGGTATTGAGATATAAATATGTACTATTTAAAATAATGTATAAATTGTATGTACACAAAATAGAATAGCTTCTACATATTTTGTTTATTGACGATATTTTAATTAATAATTTCTTGGTAATAAGAATAATGTGACATAATTGTCCACAGTACAATGTCCAGGTAGATGGTACCGAAACTATGCATATTGTATTATAACAATTTATATATAGGGAAGCAAAACTATAAATAGTGTGGGTAGATTTAATAGGATAAATTTAAATAGGGGTTAACCTCCTATATATAAACAGTGAGGGGAGCATAACACCCACTATCATACATACATAGGTATATATAAATTGATATAATCAAGATTATAAAGTAACCAGTGAAACATGTGTAATAATAATGCCTACATGTAATTAAATACGTAAAATAAAAATTGTTATTGTAGTCGACTCAGTAATTTTAAATTATTAACTAGTTAACAATAAATGTTATATATATATGGATATAAATTAGATGCAAGAATATTTATTTGTAATAATTAAATATATATGTATAGTTAAAATATTAGAATATATTAGTAATACTAATAAAAATATACCAACATTTTAATGAAGAAATAAAATATTCCTATGATATATTCTAAAATTTTCAAAACTTCATTGCTTTTATTGGCAAGGATATCATAAATAATTGTAAAAGATTATCAAATATGCCACATATATGTTTATTTCTTTCACAATTGGTTTTATAAAATTAAAGATATATAGTAAATATTTTTACATATATATATATATATATATATATAAGAACCTATAGGTTCTGTTTTCTTTCACCATTAACTCTATATTACAATTATTTTTTACTAAATAAATTCTATAGCTATATATGTATACATACATAATAATCTAACCATCGATATAAATAAATAACTTTCTTACATATAGTATGATATTTGATATTAGAAAATACTCATTTACCATCTTTAGTGTCATTCACAGAACACAGACAGCAATAAGAGATATACACAGAAACTGTCACATTAATCAATAATAGCTGAATTATTAAAACTATTAATTTAAATGAATTATTTAATTTAATAGTATACATTATATATGTACCGTATGTAAATAATTATAGTAATTAGAGGATATTAATTGATTGTTTTAAAAATAAAGAGATTAGTAATACTTGTTTAAAAATGAAATTGTGGAGATCACAAAAAGCTAGATTAATTATCAGAAGATAATAAATATAATAGTAAATTGTATTTATAAAATAGATGTTATTAAAGATATTAAGCTAATAGTATGTGCTAACAATAATAATGAATGATTATTAATTTGTTATTGATATCATTGAAAATATTATGATTGTATATTAATGATAGATACATAACTTAAAACCAGTTTAGTGGAAGGTTTAACATTAACATACTTTTTGATTATTATAATAAACATGTTATATTCTCTTCTTCTATGTAATACATTCATTATAGGTTTATATGTATATCTGTTATTTAACATATTGCTTTATATATTTGTTTTATTTATAAATTCTTGGATTATATAACATAAGTATGTATAGCTTATATGTTTAATGAAGTTTATGCAATAAGTAAACATTATTTAAACAACTAGATCAATAATATTGTCAATACAATAGTAGATACATCATATATCAATAGTATAGTATGAGTAAGTTCTTCATATTATTATAAACTACATTTTTTTCTCAAAAATTACAGATGAAAATAAGCTTTACATGAATCATAATAAAGTATTATTAATTATAATTTCATTAATTACATATTAAGCTAATATTTTACGATTTTAATTTTTTATTATATTTATTAATTATAAATGAAGTATTATTTAGGAAATTGTAATCTAATACTTGATTGTAATTTAGAAATGAAAGCATATATAAAAGTTAACATTATTTATTTGATATCATTATTATTATTTCTATTGTAAATGCAAGTACATAATATGATTTTATTTACGATTCCAAATATAAGAAAATTACTGCCATATCAATTTATAATTTTTTTTATAAAATTACTCATTTATTATTAGTATTATACATGTAAAAATAGTTATAATATTATATAATATCAATTCAATCAATATATCCATTAAATAAATGTAAATAACAATATTTATTTGATAAATTATAATATGATAATATAAGTAAAAATATCTACATTACTGAAATATATATTAAAAAGTTAACAAAAATCATATTAAGATATATCTTCATAAGATATATATATATGACTATATATGTATATATTTATATAATTTAAAATCTTATAAATAATTTTATAAAACTATATTTTATAAAAAGTGAGGGAAGATACTAAATTATAAAACAACATCCGGAAAATAAAAATAACATGATACAATTCCTAATATTCGATCAGTTAAATTGATATATAATTTCCTAATTCATTTGGCGATGGTATCCGCATTCCTACTAGTGGCCGGGACGGGTGGATCACTTTCTGGATTGTCGGAACTTCGATTTCTTGACCTGATAGCCCGAAGGCTGCGCGGGGGCTTGTGATTGGCTAGAATCGATGCCGACGGACGGACGCTGGTTCTCCGGAGTCTCACCGACAATAGAATGTTCCACTATCGTTGAAGACACCGCCTATATTGGATACGATAATATAATATATAATAATAGATCAATATTTATACACCAGATAGGATATATTAAATCACATTCTATAGCTATATTGTGATTAATATCACACACAATATATCTCATATTTTCTATTTCTACTTCTATCTTCTAATAAATATTTATTATTTAGTGGATGATATAGCAACCTATATCAACATACACTAATGTGTGGGATTTTATCCAACCATTTAAAAAGTACTACAATGAACAAAACAAATATACAGGTACATTGTTTGAAGATAGGTGAATGTAGGAGGATGTAATAATGTATGGAATATAATCAACCATTTAAAAAGTGGAGGATAGAGCAGGAGGAGGAGGATGAGGAGGAGGAGGATGAGGAGGAGGAGGAGGAGGAGGAGGAGGATGAGGAGGAGGAGGAGGAGGAGGAACAAGTAGTAACCGCTGGTATATGTGTAGGCACTGCTGCTGGTGCTGTTTCATTACTGTTCACTCGTTTCTCTGCTTCCTCTCTCATCTGATCATGTGATGGGGTAGTTATTTACAGGTTGTGGTAGTGGTGATGTAGGGTACTGGTGGTAGTGATGTAAGGGTACTGGTGGTAGTGATGTAAGGGTACTGGTGGTAGTGATGTAAGGGTACTAGATATACTTGATATCTAAACTTCAAATGTATTAATTTGTGCCACGTTGTACACTTATTCATACTATTTATTACTTTTATTGTCGTATTTTATATATTATTTTCATGCTATAATAATTTATAATTGAAGTAGTGTTTACATAAATTCATTAAATCAAATATAACAACTATGTGGTAATCAGTGGTAGTAGTGATGTACGGGGTAAATGTTTTGGAGTTACTGTATTATATTGAATAATACAGCAATACTATTCAATGATCTGATATGGTTTTACTATTTTAAAGGATATGCAATTATACTTAATTAATACAAACTTATTTAATATATTGCGTACCTCGTTCATATGAAATCTGCGCATGCACAACTATACTACATGTGATATTAGATATCATCATCATCATCATCATCATCATCATCATCATCATCATCATCATCATCATCATCATCATCATCATCATCATCATCATCATCATCATCATCATCATCATCATCATCATCATCATCATCATCATCATCATCATCATCATCATCATCATCATCATCATCATCATCATCATCATCATCATCATCATCATCATCATCATCATCATCATCATCATCATCATCATCATCATCATCATCATCATCATCATCATCATCATCATCATCATCATCATCATCATCATCATCATCATCATCATCATCATCATCATCATCATCATCATCATCATCATCATCATCATCATCATCATCATCATCATCATCATCATCATCATCATCATCATCATCATCATCATCATCATCATCATCATCATCATCATCATCATCATCATCATCATCATCATCATCATCATCATCATCATCATCATCATCATCATCATCATCATCATCATCATCATCATCATCATCATCATCATCATCATCATCATCATCATCATCATCATCATCATCATCATCATCATCATCATCATCAAATTCATCCTTATCACAATCTTCACCATATTCACTATAATCATCATCATCTTCACCATCATAATGAACATCATCATCATCATATTTATCATCATCATCATCATCATCATCATCAAATTCACCATCATCATATTCACCATCTTCATCATCATTTTCATCATCATCATCATTATCAATATCATCATCATCTTTATATTAACCATCTTCACCATAACCACCACCACCACCACCACCACCACCACCACTACCTCTACCACTACCTCCATCACTATTACTATTACACACTTAACCCACTCGATGACTCACCAGTAGAAACTCCTGCATGTTCATATCGGCTATTCTCTTCATCTCCATGTATCTGTCCACAGCTTCCTCATCCTCTTCATCTGTCTGTAGGGTATACAACAACATCATCGTTAATACATTGTTATTATGTAATACTCTATTGGCAATTTGTGGTTAGTAGTTTTGATAATATTAATTGTACTATAAATTATAGAAATCATAGAATTAGATAGACTGCTATAGGGGATAAAGTTTGTTCACCAATGTGAATGACAATCCGCCATTATGTTTACATCGGTACATCATATTCAATATAAATCAAATTCGCTTATCACTACCACAATGACTGGCAATTTATTTAATAAGTATGATATATATTTTGAAATAAACTAAATCATTGAATATTATACAAATAAGTTCACCTATCGTGTACTATTATACGACATCTAGTCAAATTTAGTTATGTAATATTTATTTTTAAATTAGATTTTCATTTAAGGGGATACTGCAGTGATACAACTAGTCCAAAATTAAAATTAATTTTAATATTTGTTAATGATATGTTTTTTGTTATTTGATTTTATCATAACAAATATATATATAATATAATATAGATGTACAAAAAGCATATTTTATAGGACACAATTATGTATTAATTTATATTTTACATATTGAATTTAAATTGTTGACAGTTTAACGCCCATTACTATGAATAATGTTGTGTGCTATCTATATGTGTATATATATATATATATATATATATATATATATATATATATATATATATATATATAATTCTAGGGTTAGTTAAACCTAGTACATCTATCTGAAGCAACATTAACTAATATAATTACACATAATTACTAATGTATAATTTTCTATCATATGTTGAAAAAAAAAACAATTTGTTATGTATATTGTTATATATGTAATATATAACATTGTATTATTATCTCTTCAGATTGAATTAGATGTGTATATCATTTCTATATAATAATTAAAATAGTTGAGTTATTTAAATAGATTATTAGTTCAATGGTCATAGCAATTAATTCCCTATCTTTAACATATAAATGTGTGAAATGACATGCATACTGTGGTATATACCCTTAGTGCATAATCTATATAAAATAGAGATTGCATCAATTTAAATTAATATATATTTAATAGGTATGTAAATAATTTAATATTAAAATAATTCAAATTAGATGTATATTATAATCATATATTAAGGGGACATTTAAAGTGATGATATTTTTTTTTTTTTTATATTTTATTTTATTATATAATAATACTTATTGTAGTGTTTTTTAGTATCTGTAAAAAAATTAAACATAAAAATGTATTTTATGACGATAAGATAATTCTATATTATATACTATTCAATATTACATTTTTATGCTGTCAAACTTCAAAAGCTGTTTTCTCAGAATAATTATTTCGCGCTAGGTATGTGCATTCAAAAATATAGAACTCAAAACATACTTTATAATTATAATATTTTTTTTTTGTACTTTATATAGAATTTAATTATGTTAATATTAAAATAGAGAGATAATTAATAAAATGTATAGAATTTAATTATGTTAATATTAAAATAGAGAGATAATTAATAAAATGTATAGAATTCATTGTATAAAATGATAATTTGTATAGAAATACCATCATTTTAGTATCTATAATTTTTAATTTAGATATATATAATATAATAAATAATAATATTAAAAATAACTTTCTATTTTCCTATGCATGTATATGTTATGAATAAATTAAAAAAAAAATTAAGTCAATCGAATGAATAGAATATCAGTTCTATTTTTTTTAGTGGACCTATATTTTTCCTATCTATTTATACACGAAATTGGCAAATTGCGTGTTATGTGCGGGATCCCCTTAAAACTACTATTCAATTATTTTTCATATCAATTGACTAGTTATAAAATAATCACTGAATTATATTTGAATACAAATAATGAATTTTCAATATAACAAAAATGTATGCTGTGTTCAAATGGTGAAATAAATTACCTTGCAGATTTATATAAATAGCAGTCAAACTAATTAGAATGTCTATGAATTAAATAGACTACTGAAAAGTATCTATTTTAAAATTTATAGAAGCAAATATATTGTCCTTGCTTACATAATAAATATAATGTATAACAAAAAGGCATGTTGTCATTTTATATTTAAAATGGCAGGTACTTTTTTATAGGAATAAGATTTGTATATATATATATATATATATATAAATGTGTATATATAATATATATATACATTTATATAAATTATCTACTTGTATATACAGTGTATATACAGTGTATGTACAAGTATATATATATGTATATTTAAGGGTATCCTTAGTATAAGCTAAACATAGGTTCTGGGTATCCCTCTGATTATTATAGCCAATATTCGGTAAATAAATTCATTCATTCATTCACATATATATATATATATATATATATATATATATATATATATATATACATGTACATATTAAATATACATGTATATAACACACATATAGAGGTGTATGTACATTGTACATGTGTGTGTGTGATACCTCTCTCTCATGTTGTATAACCTCATCCGTAAGACTGGAACAGTCACTATAATCATCTTCCTCTTCATCAACATCATCTGGATACACTGCACTCTTCACCTGTTGTCAGTAGTGTGGTGGTATTAAGGTAATACTATTAGCATGGTGTGTATTAGTAGGTGGTGGTGGTGGTATCAGTAGGGTGGTGGTGGTATCAGTAGGCTGGTAGTGGTAGTGGTGGTGGTGGTTTTATTAGTAGGGGCGCTGGAACGATTTTGCATGTAGGGAGGACCAACCAATCAAAATAAATTTTGGGTAAAAGTAGAGGGGACCAATACATACGAGGTCCCCCTAGATGTTAAAGTGGGGGGGGGCATACCCCCCCCATATTGCAGCGCCCTTAGGTATTAGCGTGGTTGTATCAGTAGCGATGGTTAGTTAGTGTATGTTGCGTGTACTGAATACAGTAGGGTGGTGCTGCTATTAGTGGTCTGTGTGTGTGTGGTAGTTAGTGTGTCTATCTATGGCTATGCAGGCTATGCAGGCTATGCTTGATGATAGCAAAGCCCAATATACACCTGGTCGCCCATTAAGCCTATCTCATATGTCACTTTATATTAGCTATACACACACTTTATGTTAGTGGAGTGCTTATGAATGAATGAATGAATATTTATTTTACTTGTATAATATAAATAAATAGTTAATACATGCATGGCATATGTGCACAATATAATATAGTTATATAATGAGTAAAAAAGAAACTGTTTAATAGCGATATGCTTTCGAGAAAGGATTTCTAATAATATTAGTTAGTGTGCGTACAGTTTACTATGCAGGCATTATCAATACCTCCTATAACCTCTATAAACCCCCTATGACCGAGGTTATAGGGGGTCTTGGCATTGCGGGCTATTAGTTAACATGCCGTAGCTAGATATTTAATAGGCTGATCATCATCATAATCAGTATCACTATCACTATCAGTAACATTATCGGCATCTTATTAACTATATGAACAACGCAACAAAAACTATGTTATATCGCTACAGCGTTATGTTTCACTACCCCATCTACATTACAACCACTACTACCATCATTAATACTACTACCACTACTACCACCACCACTAGTATCACTACTACTACTACTACTACTACTACTACTACTACTACTACTACTACTACTACTACTACTACTACTACTACTACTACTACTACTACTACTACTACTACTACTACTACTACTACTACTACTACTACTACTACTACTACTACTACTACTACTACTACTACTACTACTACTACTACTACTACTACTACTACTACTACTACTACTACTACTACTACTACTACTACTACTACTACTACTACTACTACTACTACTACTACTACTACTACTACTACTACTACTACTACTACTACTACTACTACTACTACTACTACTACTACTACTACTACTACTACTACTACTACTACTACTACTACTACTACTACTACTACTACTACTACTACTACTACTACTACTACTACTACTACTACTACTACTACTACTACTACTACTACTACTACTACTACTACTACTACTACTACTACTACTACTACTACTACTACTACTACTACTACTACTACTACTACTACTACTACTACTACTACTACTACTACTACTACTACTACTACTACTACTACTACTACTACTACTACTACTACTACTACTACTACTACTACTACTACTACTACTACTACTACTACTACTACTACTACTACTACTACTACTACTACTACTACTACTACTACTACTACTACTACTACTACTACTACTACTACTACTACTACTACTACTACTACTACTACTACTACTACTACTACTACTACTACTACTACTACTACTACTACTACTACTACTACTACTACTACTACTACTACTACTACTACTACTACTACTACTACTACTACTACTACTACTACTACTACTACTACTACTACTACTACTACTACTACTACTACTACTACTACTACTACTACTACTACTACTACTACTACTACTACTACTACTACTACTACTACTACTACTACTACTACTACTACTACTACTACTACTACTACTACTACTACTACTACTACTACTACTACTACTACTACTACTACTACTACTACTACTACTACTACTACTACTACTACTACTACTACTACTACTACTACTACTATACTACCAGCTTTACTACCACTACCATCACTACCACGACTACAACTACCACCACCACCACTACCACCACCAATACCGCCACCACCAAGACTACCATGTGATAATCAAGTACATAAACCCCTAGATACCGACCTGTTCATCTTGCCAATGTACTGACTTCTTAGCCGCTGTAGTAGCAGCAGTATTAGTTGTAGCAGTCGCACTGTGTAGTAGTGGTGATCAGGATAAAGCATGCGTTATTACTATGCGTTGTGTTGTGTTGTGTATAGGGTATGTATACATGTGTCTATATGATGTCTATAGGATATTAGTTATGTATAGGCATATGCATGTATTAGGGGCGCTGGAACGATGGTGTGTTTGTAGGGGGGATCAACCAATCAAAATAAATGTTGTGGTAAAAGTGGCGGGGGCCAATACATAGGAGTCTCCCTAGCTTTTAAAGTGGGGGGGGGGGCATATCCCCCGTCCCCCCTGTTGCAGCGCCCCTACCTGTACACGTAGATAAGAGCGCCAAGGCTTATGTACGTTTAGTGGGGGATTTCATTGAGGCGTCTGCATGTGATGCGGTCATGCGCGACGGCTACTCAGGAATGTGCATGCGCGATACCAGGCGCACGTATAACAATGTATAACACTATGCTACGTGTATAGGGTGATGTATAACTGCCTGCGTGGCTCAGGTGGCTAAGGCGTCAGACATACAAGCAGTAGGACACGGGTTCGAGCCTCGTCAGGACCATTAAAATAAGTCTTAAAATAATATTTAGAAGTGATCTTATATAATTGTGTATACATAAATGATCGGCTCTCGTTAAAACCATGGAATCCTTAACATGAGAGCCATATAAGGTTATAATGATAACTTCATCTAAGTTCCTGAATGGGATGAAAGGAATCCACAGAAATAACAATAACATGGTAATATATGTGTAATCACTATGATGCTGGTAAGAGAGTAAGAGAAGGAAGTCATGATTACTTCACCATAGCTGAGCTGTGTAACGTACATTATACACTGTACAATGTGTACAGTGTACATTGTGTACATAGTTCATGCATAAAGGGGTATCCCACTACCAGTATTTATGAAAATAATGTCTTGAAATGTTTGCTAGAGAGTGATTTTCTAGCAAGTTAACTACATTTTAGTGGGATACCCCATTACTTTCCGGCAACTTACCGGAAATATAGTAACTTTAAAGGGGGTATCCCACTATAACTATAAGCTAGCAAATCACTTTCAAGATAGCATTAGCGATAGCTGTGATTTATGATAACATTGTTGTCTATATTACACTAAAATATACCTACCATGTATTGTATATACTATATATTTGCATGAAGAGATTACAAAATACATTATTATTTCTGTATTTGATTGAATACACATGACATATATTTATTTATTAAATTTTGAAATATATAAAATTATATATATGTATTAAATTTGTGAAATATGTTTATCTATTTTTATATTGAATAACAATTTTATTATAATGTAAATAAAGTAAAATTATGCTCGTTTACATAGCAACCAAATTACAGACGTGTTATTCACAGATTAGATTTTAAATATCGTTTAATTGTATTATAATTATAAATATAGGTGCGTATTTATTTATTTGTGTGTTATTTATATTATTAGTATTGTTCAAATATTAATATCTACTAATATTTAAGTATATTACATTGGTTTTGAAATTATATTCATTTTTTTATTTAGTATTTGTTTACATTGTATGATTATCAAAATTAAAATCAACAACAAATATATATTAATCACAAAGATAATGTTCACTTACTGTTTACATATTTAATAACAACAACTACTTTATTTACCCTTTTAATCGATTATTATTATTCATAGATTAGTTATCCTCTATTTATATTTAAATAATATATTGTATTAATATCATATTAATCTTATTTACCAACTCTTTATTATTATTATATTGTATAAATACATTTAGGTATATATACATTTTATGTATTTTATTATTATTTTTAAATTATAATTGAAAATGCAATAAAAAAGCCATAAAAGATATTTATTGAAATTCCTAGTATTGTTAAATATCATAAAATTAAAACATATATATATATGTATTGCATTAATACATTTATATATATATATAAATTGTATTTATTAAATATACTTATATTGGATATTTTTACTATTGTATTTTTAATATTTAAATACTGCATATTATTTTATTATTATTATTATACTATGTTATTTCTATAATATTTAATTTGTTGTAATATAAGATGAAGTAATATAATTTAATTTCTATATATTTGTATATTTGATATAATAAATACAGTATATAATATACCCAATATAAACCCTAGGTACTTCATAATAAATTAGTGTGACATATATTATATAAAAAGCATCTTTTAAATTTAGAGAAACTCTTATTATTTATTCAATAAATTAATTAAGTAAATATATTTTAACAACATATATATTAGTGATATTTAGAATTTAATTGATATAAAGCTTAAAATGGCTCGTCAAAAAAAACAAACGATATCTGTAACAGATGAGCATAATGATGAAAAAATTGATCTCAAATGCTTAATTGAAAAATTAACTATAAATAATGACAGATTAACTATAAATAATGAAAAATTGACTATAGTTATAGAAAATCAAGAAAAAATAATAAAAAAAACTAAATGAAGCAGCTGATAAATCTGATCTTAAAACATTTGCTGAGATCACTAAAATTAACCTCAATAATACACTTCAAAAAAATCTATCAACGACTATAAATAAAACCCTAAATGAAAAAAAGTTAAATGAAATAAGAAATAAAACTATTATACTCTATAATGTTAAACAAACAATAGATTCTAATTACGAAACAAGAAATTTTGAAGAAAAACAAAATATAACAGAAATTTTAGACCTAGTCAACACAAATTATAATATAAAAAACTATTTTAGATTAGGAAAATATCAAGAAAATGATAATGTCATCAGGCCATTAAAAATTATTTTAAACTCTGAAATAGAAATTAATAATATAATACAAAATGCAAACAAATTAAAAAACTCCAAATTCAAAAATATAAGCATATCAAAAGAATACAATAAAGTTGAGTTGGAGACTATCAAAAAACTATCTATCGAGGCTAAAAATAAATCAACAATAAATAATAAATATGTAGTACGGCATAGAAATGATACTTTTAAAATAATTGAACTAAAAAAACGTGATGATTAAATATAATATGATACCAAACCAATACAAAACAACACAACAATTTAATAGTATTACAAAAGAATTAATAATAAATAAAAATAATCTGATAATTATACACATAAATATTAGAAGTCTTACTCAAAACCTGGATAAATTAAGAGAATTTATAGATACTTTAATAATCAAACCTCATATTATATGTTTATCTGAAACCTGGTTAAATAGTAATAATGACTTCAATAATAATATAACAAACTACACATATCAAACAAACTATAGACAGAAACAAAATAAATGTAGAGATGGTGGTGTTTCAATATATGTTATAAAAGATATTTAATATGAACTTATAAAAGACCTTACTTTTAATATAAAAGATTATTTAGAAACACTTACAATAGAAATTAAACTTAAAAAAAATAAAAAATAATAATGTCATGCCTTTATAATAGCCCTTTCAATAAAACTGCAGATCTTATAAATATGTTATATAGTAAATTTCATAAACAGCAAATTTAACAATCTCCAAATTATATAATAGATGAATTCCATAATAAATTCAATAATGATAAACAAATAGCAAATGCATTTAACTCTTATTTTATAAATACAAGTCAATCCATAAATAATCAATTCACCTCTCCCATAAATAACATCAACCCAATTAACATTACACCAATATATAAATCAATATATCTTCATCCCACATCAACACATGAGATAAATTCTATTATACAAAATAATAAATCAAAGACTTCTCTAGACACTGATTATCTAAACATGAAATTGTTAAAAATTTCAAAAGATTACATTGACCTTCCATTAAGCCATATTTTTAATCTATGTTTATCGTCAGGAACTTTTCCCCTAAAAATGAAACTATCCTCCATTAAACCAATTCATAAAAAAAATAATATCAATATTATATCTAACTATAGACCAATATCAATTTTAAGTCAACTATCGAAAATACTAGAAAAAATAATATATATTAGACTAATGCAATTCATACAAAATAATAACATAATAAATACTACTCAATATGGTTTCCTTAAAAAACATAATACCACTCAAGCTACACTAGATATTTACAGCCATATAATGGAAAATAAAAAAGAAAATAAAGCAATAAATACATTATTTTTAGATTTAAGTAAAGCCTTTGATACTATTGATCATTCTATTATAATTAGCAAATTAGATAAATATGGAATTAGAGGGATTCCTCTTAAACTGATAAAAAACTATTTACATAATAGAACTCAACTAGTTAAAGTTAACATTACAGAATCTGATATTATAACTAATGATATCGGTGTACCCCAAGGCTCCATACTAGGCCCTTTACTATTCATAATTTATGTCAATGATCTACCATTATATTTAGAAGATAATAATGTAAAATTTACAGTATATGCAGATGATACTGCTATAACTTTTACAGCAGATAATAATATAGAACTAACAAATTTAATTAAAAAAACCTTAATAAAAATAGAAAAATGGTATAAATATAATAAGTTAAAACTCAATATTAGTAAAACAGAAATGATAAATTTCAACTCAAATAAATATCCAAACAATATTATTTCATTAAATGATACATTAATAAATAACGTATATAATTATAAATATCTTGGTATAATTCTTGATAGCAAACTTGATTTTAAAAATCATATTATTAAATTAAATAACAAACTCTCCCAAATTCAATTTTTAATCTCAAAATTGAGCAAATTCATTAAAACAAATTCATTGATAATTATATATAATAGTATTTTCCTACCATACTTAAACTATGGAAATATACTTTGGGGAAATACACTCTCAAATAATACCCTAAATACAACAATTATTCAAAAAAAAACCTTAAGAATAATAAATAAAAGAAAATTTCGAGATCATACAAAAGAATTATTCACATCAAATAAAATACTTAGATTAGATAAGCTAACATATTATAATACACTAATATATATGCATAAACAATATTATAATCAATTACCAACAAATTTAACTAAAATACACAAACAAAATAATAAATATACTCTACGAACAAATAAAACGTATACTATACCAATTTCAAAATCAACAAGAACAATAAATAGTTTACTGATAAAAGGTCCAAAACTTTGGAACTTACTTCCAACAAATATACAAAATATAAAAAATGAAAATTTGTTCAAGAAAAGAGTAAAAAATATGTTAATCAATGATGAATTATATTATAGATAAATTACAAAATTAATGAATTTAAAATTAATTTAATAAAATTAACATATTAAAAAAAACTAAAATAAAAATAAAATAAAAAATCTATATCAAATATATATGTATGTATGGATTATTTTTGTTATTATTATTTTGATTTTGATTTTTGTTAATGTCAAATTTTGTCTATCTACTGTATTTTATTTATTTATTATTATCTTTTATGTAAATACGAAATATATAGCTAACTATTATGATTAAACAATCACTGTTCCTGTCCCATGTATGAATAAATCACTGGCAACAACCCGAAAAGATCAAGGTCTTATTTTGAAGCCATTTGGAAACGAAGAAAGAAACGAAAAAGAATAATAAATGAAAAAAAAAGAACGACATTAATGAATCCAATAAAATATATCTATCTATCTATCTATCTATATAAAAAATTAATAGTTTTTTTTAACATTTACATTATATATATTAACAATTTTAGGTTTATTAAGAATAATTATAATAATAAATAGAATACCAAATAATATATCAAAAGGTAATAAAATATAATGTAGCATTTTGTTTTATTATATATTAATATTTTAATTTTTGGGAATAAAATATTTTTAATTTTCTGATTATTTAGGAATACAAATTTAGATTTGTATTTGACCTCTATAAATGTATATATATATATATATATATATATATAAACTGCCTGTATAATATTAGGTATAAGTCAATATAAATAATGAGAAAACCATTCATTTATAACTATAAAATATAATGCAACATTTTGTTATATTAAATATTAATATTTTAGCGTTGGGTGCGAACCTGGCTTCTGTAGCAGCACCGATACTGGTCTGTCTGAGTTCATCTTCGAGTTCTCGCTGTTCCAGAAGATTCCAATCCACCTTTGCCGCCGCTACAGGTGCTGCAACTGCGCTGCTACTACTGCTGCTGCTGGTAGTGGTAGTATCCCCTCCCCCTCCCGCTGCTGCTGCTGCTGCTGCTGCCTGGACCGATGCCTGCACTAGACGGTTTTGCACCGGATGCTTGCGTAGGTATTCCTTGTGCTGGGCTGCGAGTGTTGGTGTTAATGTTATGATGGTGATGATGGTGATGATGATGATGATGATGATGATGATGATGATGATGATGATGATGATGATGATGATGATTTATTAAACACAATAATATAATAGCGAACGCTAAAAATTATATCAGAAAAAGAATGCTAAATAAATAAATATAATAAAAATAAATAAATGGAATAATAAATATTATGTAATTTATAGTTGTAAGTAAAATTACGATTAAATGAATATTTAATATTTAATGATAAATGATGATTATAAATTAATGTTATCATTTGTACTTAGTTGTATATTGTATCGAGATATACTATTTACACGAAGTGATAGATAAATGATTCTATATGTAATTTCGTAAAAACAAATTTTTATTTATTTATATTTTGAATACAAATTCTGATCTGTTATTTGTTATGTTCGTGGAGTGCTTTCATCCCATCAGGAACTTAGATGAAGTTGTCACTTATAACCATATTTGGCTCTATATCAGGTATATAGTTCTTAAAATAATATTTAGAAGTGATCTTATATAATTGTGTATAAACAAATGATCGGCTCTCGTTAAAATAATAAATTAACCAACATAAGAGCGGCTTTGAAGGAACATTAGAGCCATATATGGTTATAAGATGGACACTATCTTAGTGACTATCTTAATGACTAGCTTAGTGACTATCTTAATGACTAGCTTAATGACTAGCTTATTGTACCACGTTAAAATAACCTCTCCATTTCTTCTCCTTTTCTTCGTCGTACTCCTCAATGATCTCGACGACCTCGTCTTTCTAGTGTCGGTGTGCGCGCGCGTTATGATCGGTGTTAATAGTGTATAGTGGGTAGTGGGAGGATGGAAAGAAGATGTAGATAGGAATAGGAATGTAGGCAGAAATATAGAGATTCAGATAGCAGAGTGTATGTGTGGTGGTTTAACTATAGTTATATTTGACTATAAGCATATATTTATCTATGGGCATTTATGTATGATTTAAATATTGTTATATAACTATAATACTATCTATAATCGTGTATATATGGTAAAACTATTGTTATATACACCAATATAATTATTTACCTAAACCATGTATGTATAGTATACCTATAATTAACTGTATAGTTAATATATATAGTATATATCTATATATATATATTTATATATATATATATATATATATATATATATATATATCTATATATCTATATATAGTATATATATAGTATATATATAATATATATGTATCTATAGCTGGTATGTATGGTATTAATATAGTTATAATTAATATAGCTAGAAGAACTAGATGAAGATGTAGATAGGAATAGGAATGTAGGGAGATACATAGACATAGAGATGGAGAGTAGTAGTTCAATGATAGAAATTAATAGTGATTAGGTTGTTGAAACAGAGTGTAGAGAGAGGTAGAGGGAGATGTAGAGAGAGGTAACGATAGAGATCTAGTGATGAAGTGATTGTAGTAGATCTAGTCTAAATATCTAGTAGAATATCTAGTGGTGATGTGTAATAGGAAGATGAAAAGTTAGAGATAGAGGGAGATGGAGACATATCATGAGATGATAGGGATCGTGGAGTGGGAGGGGAGCGATAATAGTCATTCGCGTTGAAATGAAATACGTATAATATAAATATATTGTACATTTTGTATATTTTCACTAAACGCATAAACTTAGAGCACATGATGACTCATGGCACACGATGACTCATGGCACACATTGATGAGTCATGGCAGACATTGATGACTCATGGCAGACATTGATGACTCATAGAGAGACATTGATGACTCATAGAGAGACGTCAATGACTCGTAGCACACACGATGACTCACACTCGCTGGTTGCGCGATGACTAACGGAGTCTATCTGATCGGTGGAGTAGGTCAGACGAGGGCTGATCAGGTCCTTCTCCTTCTGAAGGTCACCGAGTTGCTGGTCTATAGCTAGAACGGGAAGGACGTATGTTGTAGGAATAGTGTGATGAGTCATGCCGATGTAATGGTGAGCTTTCAATCTACTAGTAATGTAAATAATGCCGAGCCGAGACTGTTGGTTTTTAATGCCGAGCCGAGACTTTTATTTTCTAAAAAAAAACGAGCCCGAGCCGAGACTCTAGCCAAACGAGCCCGAGCCGAGACTTTAGGTAACTTAGACTGAGACTGCATCATACTTTAGATTTGACTAAGTTAATGAAGGTCTAATAACAGTAATAAAACGAATATATAGAACTTATAATTACAAACACTTGCATATTTCCATTCTAATAACAATAGATCTTCTATGACCTATGACCTAGCATATTCTATAACAACATAGTGTTATCTAATCGGGACGTGTAATGCACACTTTGCATGCTCTATAAGTCGCTATAGCAAAATATGCCGTGAAAACTGATATGAAATAAGAACGTTTATAAAGATAGTAGACATAAACTTGATGACCTATCATGTTATATCTCAACATATCATCGTTTAATCGTATGATCGCTCTATAAATAGTCAACATAGAGGTAGCCCAGCAAACAGTAAGAGCAGCATAATAACAGCATATGCTAGAGCCTCAAATGTTTACATTGTGCTATTATGCTGCTATTAAATGTCTATTATGCTGCTATTATGCTGCCATTATGCTAATATTATGCTGCTATTAATTTTAAAAGTATATTATGCTGCTATTATGCTGCTCTTACTGTTTGCTGGGAGCAATAAACATTGTATTCACCGAATGGTTATGTTAGCCGGGTTATACACTAAACAATACAATAATAATAAAACTTATACCTAGAAAGGCGCGAATCCTTATATCGCAATCTATTACAATAGAGTATCACCTACTTGGAGTATTGTAGTAGTGCTTGCTCTATTCCCCGCTAGAGATAGTAAAGGAACTAACTTTATAAAGATAGTAGACTTACGTGTATAAACTTGATTATCTATCATGTTCTATCTCAATATATTATCGCAGTGGGTCTGATTTCTCTATAAATAGTCAACATAGTTGTAGCAATAAACCCTTGCGGCAATGCCGGAAGCGCTTCTAACTTATTATTACAAACGAGTGAATATTTCCATTATAATAACGGAAGATCACTGATAATAATGACCTAATGTGTTCTATCTCAACATATCATCGTTTAATTGAGATTTGATTGTTTTATATGCCACCTACATAGTAGAGGAAGTCTACATTTACCCTACCTTTACCCTACCTTAACACTACCTTAACCCTACCTTAACCCTACCTTTACCCTACCTTAACCCTACCTTAACCCCAACTTAACCCTACCTTAACCCTACCTTTACCTTACCTTAACCCAAACCCAAACCCAACCCAACCCTACCTTTACCCTACCTTTACCCTACATTAACCCTACCTTAACTCTACCTTAAACCTATATTAACCCTACCTTAACCCTATCTTAACCCTATCTTAACCCTACCTTAACCCTACCCTAAACCTACCCTAAACCTACCTTTACCCTACCCTAACCCTACCTTAACCCTACCCTAAACCTACCTTTACCCTACCCTAACCCTACCTTAACCCTACCTTAACCCTACCTTTACCTTACCTTAACCTTACCTTAACCCTACCTTTACCCTACCTTAACCCTACCTTTACCCTACCTTAACCCTACCTTAACCCTACATTAACCCTACCTTAACCCTACCTTAACTCTACCTTAACCCTATATTAACCCTACCTTAACCCTACCTTAACCCCAACTTAACCCTACCTTAACCCTACCTTTACCTTACCTTAACCCAAACCCAAACCCAACCCAACCCTACCTTTACCCTACCTTTACCCTACCTTTACCCTACCTTAACCCTACCTTAACCCTAACTTTACCCTACCTTAACCCTACCTTAACCCTACCTTAACCCCAACTTAACCCTACCTTAACCCTACCTTTACCTTACCTTAACCCAAACCCAAACCCAACCCAACCCTACCTTTACCCTACATTAACCCTACCTTAACCCTACCTTAACTCTACCTTAACCCTATATTAACCCTACCTTAACCCTACCTTAACCCCAACTTAACCCTACCTTAACCCTACCTTTACCTTACCTTAACCCAAACCCAACCCAACCCTACCTTAACCCTATCTTAACCCTACCTTTACCCTACCCTAACCCTACCTTTACCCTACCTTTACTCTAACTTAACCATACCTTTACCCTACCCTAACCCTACCTTTACCCTACCTTAACCCTACCTTAACCCTACCTTAACCCTACCTTTACCCTACCCTAACCCTACCTTTAATGCGTCGTGTGGCGATGCCTGAAGCGTTCCTAGCGGACACCTCAGCGAACCAAGACTCTCCCAGTTGTACTAGCACTTCATTAGTGCGGGTTAGTCTGCCTGGCATGAAGGCTACCTTAGTGATCGGTACCTGTGGGGGTGTTAAGGATGGGGGTGTTAGGAGTGGGGGGTGTTAGGAGTGGGGGGGTTAGGTGTGGGGGTTGTTAGGTATGGGGGGGTTTTAGGTGAAGGTGTGTTAGGAGTGGAGGGTGTTAGGTGTGGAGGTGGTAGGTGTGGGGGGTATTAAGGGTAGGAGCGTTAGGTGTAGTTTATTAGATATGTATATTGTATTCATATTATGAGCTGATTCGGTGTATTTAGTACAATTATGTATTACATTATACTCATAATACACTGGGTTTGTGTATTTGTATAAATGATATTGCCTGTGTGGCCTAAGCGTACACATGAGTATTTAGTTAGCTAATGCGTCAGACACACAAGCAGAGGACACAGGTTCAAGCCCCGTGACGGCCATTGATATAGGTCTTAACATTATATTTAGAAGTGATCTTATATAATTTGGTATCAAAAATTATTGAATCTCGTTAAAACATGGATGCTTTAACACGAGAGTGGCTTCGAAAGAACATTAGAGCCATATATGGTTACAAGTGAATAAAAACTTCGTCTACGTTCCTAGTGATGGGATGAACGGACTCCACCGAAATAAAACAATTGTACACAATATATATACATAAAGTATTGAACCCATCCCTAGTGATGATATTCATAGTATTTAGTGCAGGTTAACAGGCCTGGCATGAAGGTTACTTTAGTGAGGGTACCTAGTGGTAGTGGTAGTGGTGGTGCTAGTGGTGGTGGTGGTGGTGGTGGCAGTGGTGGTGGTGGTGGTGGTGGTAGTGGTAGTAGTAGTAGTAGTAGTAGTAGTAGTAGTAGTAGTAGTAGTATTGGTAGTGGTAGTGGTAGTGGTAGTGGTGGTGCTAGTGGTGGTGGTGGTGGTGGTGGTGGTGGTAGTGGTAGTAGTGTTAGTGGAAGTAGTAGTGGTATTAGGGCTATATTATTCATGATACACTCTTTTGGTGTAGTCGTATATGTTTTAGTCGCGTTTAATACAATCATATTAAAAACAAATACATTTGTTTATTAATATCTCCATTATTTCATGCTTTACAACATGAAATAATAAATCTTTTTATTTTATTATCGCTTTATTAATTATTATTTATTATATCATATGATACATTAATTGTTATATATCACATAGATACTTACGAAATAATAGATTAGAAAACGTGTTATCGTATATATAATTCGCTAAATAAGTTAGCGGGCATGTTAAAGAATGTTAGGGTATGTTAGGGAATGTTAGGGTATGTTAGGGAATGTTAGGGTATGTTAGGAATACATTGTACTACTAGAATAGAGTGGTACGTGCAATATTCTTTTCTATCGAACATTGAGTATATCGAACGCATCGGGAGGATAGTTAAAAGGGGAGAAGAGTTAAAAAGGGATAAGGATATAGGGATATAAATGTGTTATCAGACGGAAAAACAAGCTCGCTTATCGACGAATCGCATTCAGATGGTTGAACTACGAGTCAGATATAACTTCGATGCTATAGGTGAAATGTAAACGAAGAATATAGTCGATGATATTTGTGGGTCGAAAATTAAACTAAACATGTTAGATAGTTATAAGATTTAGGTTATCTGATTTAGGTATATTTATGATATATATGCAAACTGATTTAGGTCACAAATTTAGCGCTAACTATAATAGGTTACGAGGTCATGATATCGCATACATAGGTGGTATGGAGAGAGAGATAGTTTATAAATAGATTATATAAATAGCTAACCATGGAAGGTGAGAGGTGCTATATAGAGATTATATAGGCCTCTATTACATTCTCTCAACTACGGTACAATGAGGGGGGTATACATAGATTATACGAGAGGATCTATGCGTATATTAGATGGGTACATAAATAAGGTATCGTGAGAAATTATAGATATATATAATTACATAATTATATAATATATATTAAATTTATAGATAATTTATTTAAGCAAATATATAATCGAAATATATAGTCGAAAGTATAAAGTATAAATATTTTCTAACGATAACATACGTTATAGAAATAAAATTCAGAAGGATGAGAATGGCTGGTCACTGTATACGGCATCCGGAACTATCAACACACCCGCTCATTGTATGGGAACCCACACAAGGCAAAGCTAACAGAGGTCGCTGAGGATTGAACTATATTGATGTGTTACAAACGACACTGGTCTCCTAAAGAAGGTAGAGATAAGAACCAGCGTGCTAGATAGAGATGTCTGGCGGGAGTTGACTCATACCGATGCTCGAGTAGACGATCGAGATCATCCTCGAAATTAAGCAAGTAAGCATAGAAATAAACAAAGAATTAACAGGTAGACGGGTGTGTATAATATAATGTATATAATATGTAATCGAAATATATAAACGAAAGTATAAAGTAGGGCATATTTGCAAACGATAGCGTACATTTTAGAAATATACAACGTAGACGAAATAAACAACGTAGACGAAATATACAACGTAGACGGATGTGTCTATTGGACACAAGCTCTAACCATGATCGCGTGAGAGAGTTTATTCGGTAGAGTTATTAGCGTTCTCCTCAGTTCCTCGTATTCTTCCTTGAACTTTGACCTACGTGTGGGGTTAAAGTTCGTCAACCGACTGAAAATAATATTATTGTGATATATGATTTGTTAAGTATCTATGATTTGTATCTACCTTTTTGCGGATAATAATTACTTGTATAATAAAGACATTATTATCTCATATATTAGTACAGCCTACAATGAATATGATTACATATATATATTTATTATTTGTTATTTTTATGTTGGTGGAGTCCTTTCATCCATTCCAGGAACTTAGATGAAGTTTTCACTTATAACCATATGGCTCTAATGTCCATTCGAAACTGTTCTCATGTTAAGGCATCCATGGTTTTAACGAGAGCCTATCATTTATTTATACTCAATTATATAAGATATAAATATAATTTATTATATAAATATTATTTTAAGACATATTTTAATAGTCTGGACTGGGATTGAACCTGGGTCCTACTACATGTGTGTATGACGCCTTAGCCAACTGAGCCACACAGACAGTTTAAAGATATATCTATATATATAATAATAATAATAATAATAATAATATATATATATATATAATATACTATTCATATACTATATACATACTATATATTATATTTAGATATGTAGATAATTAATATAAAGATAATAAGTTATCTATTTCCAATGAAACATGAACATATAATGGAGTACCAGCGTCGTACGTATATATTGAATTGTTAATATGACTTAGCACCTAGAGCTAAAGTCTCGAGCACTTGGTCACGTGATCATATCAAAGATTTTCCGAAGGAAAGATATAACACTACGAGAAATCGTGTAATTCGAATTTGTATACAAAATACCCCAGCGCCACCTATAGCGGGTTACTTCTAGGAACTATGCGTTGTTTATAATGTAAATTCGTATTTAACTATACACTTTTTAAATGTTAAATAATATGCTTTAAATTAATATTTATATGATGAAAACTAAGTGTTCATTACTAATATATAACAAACAAATATGATATGTATATTTAAATGCTATATGTATATATTTAGTAAGTAAAAGCTAATTTATATTGCATGTAATTTAATAGAGTAATGAAAACATTGTTGTATGCAAAGTTTGCATACAACAATGTTTTCATTGCTCTATTGCATTGCAAAGTTTGCAATGCAAACAGAGCCGAACCTAAATCTATTTCAGCGATTTCGATACTACTGCTAGCAGCGGCATTGGGTATTACAAAATTACGTTGCATGCATAGGGAGTGTTATATCTTTGCTTAGCAAAATCTTTGATTATATTACGTAGGGACCGACAATAACAAATATTTTATAGAATTTCTATGAACATATTTCAAATGAACGAATGAATGAATGAATTTATTTACCGAATATTGGCTATAATAATCGGATGCTTAACGCACGCCTTGCGCGAACATTGCTATTTATAGTTATTTAATTTTTGCCTACCGTCCGTATTCCCCCTACTTGGGACATATAAAATTTATAATAAATTGTCCTCAATTTATTAGTTTACTATGGTACAGGGATCTGGTATAATTATATATTATAATACTGGTATTATCATAATAATTTGGTACCTGGTCAAAAGCTTCGCGATAGATGCGCTATTTGAACGCCCGCAAAATTGTTTATTCGAATTAGTGAATTTACAATAGCGTACGATTATTTGTACAAACATTAATATTTGATGTATTAGTTATTTTCACTTGTTTGGTTTGGTTTTGTTGGGTTTAGTTTTAATATTGATAGGTTTTTTAGCTGCATTACATCCCGAGTGAGCCTATACAACACACATATATATATATATATGTAAATGATAATCCGTTGCATGTATCATAGTCTATAAATAGATATACACTAATTATAATGGTCAATCATAAGCTATTGTAAAATCACTAATTCAAATAAACAAGTTTGCGTGCGTTAAAATCGCGCATCAATCGCGAAGCTTTTGACCATAATCCAATAATTCTATATTTACTATAAGTATTATTATAATATATTATATCTTATATTGAATATAATATAATCTTAAATATTCATAAACCAGAGTTGTGCTCCCATAGCCTATGGGCCAAGGGACTAATAACTTGGGCAATATTAATTTAATATTACTATAAAAGTATAATTTGTATTATAAATGTAAGGTAAATATTGTGTATAATGGGTACATAAATATGTGTCTATTTATAAATTACCTTATTATGAAATTATATATTTATATTTAGTAAATATTTTATAATTTTCTAACAATTTATCTATTTTCTCTTGGGTGATATTTTGAATTTCTTCATGTTTTTCTCGATATCTTTCCATTCTATAATCATTTTAAATAATATTAATTAAATATTAGTATATTGTATATATATTTAAATAATATGCATCACTAAATGTATTACAAATAAAGATTAAACCTCAGACTATATTATATTTCAATATATTTTAAATATATTTAAATTATTTTTCAAAAACAATATTAACCTATGAACTTTAAACCTGAATGTAAATACGATACTCCTTGTAGATTATATTTCTATGTTATTTAATTTGTATATTCGCTATTATAAGTATAGATAATTAAATAGATATGCCAGATAATGGTCGATCGAGAAAAGGAGATTTATCTTTTAAAGTTGTTTTACTAGGTGAAGGAGCCGTTGGAAAGACATCTCTGGTTCTAAGATATGTGGAAAATAAATTTAATGAAAATCATTTGACAACTCTCCAGGTTTAAATTTTAAAATTAATGTATCATTTAGTACCTAGATTTTATCATTAGATATATATTATTTTATTTGTATTAAATTATCAATAACAGTATTTTTATTTTCTATAAATTACTTATTAAGCCTTATTGAACATTGAATTAGTATTATAGTTAAATAAATAAGGACAAATATATCTATATTAAAAAAAGTTTTGTCTATAATAATTATAATTTAAACTTATGTTATTAACTTCGTATTTAACAACATGTTCATATAGTATACACTTTATTGCGACAAATATAACTATTAATTATATACATTTTTGTTTCCTTTTAAAATGTATTAAACATGTATGGCCTATAAACTTTATGGGTGATATAATTTATATTAAATCAATATTATATTCAATATTATATAATATTGAATATAATATTCAATATAAAGCATATAATAATTATTTTAATAAAGTTTAGTATATGTTTTAGTAAATATAGAATATTGAAATTATTATTAAATAATAATATAATAGATTAATCTTTATAAGTATTACGAAATATACTGTATTTTTTAATACTCTTTAATTAAACACAGAACATATGTTGAACCAATCTCATATATAATTAACATACACCTAATCTTTATTTTATTAAATATATTGTAATATAAAGGTTAAATATATCAATAGATATATATGTGTGTGTGAAAATGAAAGAAACATCGCAATTCTGTATGCTATATGACAGAGTTTAGGGGTTATAGACTATAACTTATAGTGGAAAACTTTGCGAATTTTAAAATAAGCATTGCATTAAATGCCCGCATCATTCTTTATTCGAATAGTGATTGTATATATATATATGTATTATAAATAATTTATATATGAATATATATTTATATATATATATATATATATATATATATATATATAGTATATATGTATTACATGATTTTATTAAATACTATAAGAATAATTGTGTATCACAATTGTATATCCATAGTATGGACAAAGATTTTTCTATAGACATGCGAAATAGTTTAATTCGATTTTGTATACAAAATACCTAGAGCGCCACCTATATCGGATTAATTTTAGGAACTATGTGTTATTTATAATGTAAATTCTTATCAAGCTATAAAGTTTTAAAATGTTAAATAATATGCTTTAAATTAGTATTTATATGATAAAAACTATGTGTTCATTGCTAATATATACTAAAGCAATATGATATATTGGTTTTAAATGCTATAAATATCTATTTGGCGAGTAAAAGCCAATTTATATTGCATGTAATTTAGTAGAGTGAATGAAAATGTTGTTGTATGAAAACCGCGCCGAACCTAAATCTATTTCAGTGCTTCGATACCACTACTAGCAGCGGTAGGTAGTATTTATCAAATACATTGCGTATATAGGTAGTATTATATCTTTGCTTCGCAAAAGCTTTGGTACGCATATACAATTACGGAAGGCTTCCATACTGATATTATATATCAAACTATAATACAAAATTACACATTATTTATATTTATATTCTCACGATTATTATAACTTTAGAGTCTATAATATAGACATATATGAGAGTTACGACGTATATATCATATCATATATATATAATATATAAGCAATTATCAAATCACTAATTCGAATAAACATTTTGCGTGCATTCACAGAGTAGCTTATTAACAAAAGTCGTAAATTTTTAACCAGGCACCGAGTTTAGCGTTAGTTGTTTCTAGTATAATTAAGTTATTTCTGATAAATATATATATATATATAAACTTTATTATAAAATATGGTAACCCGCGATATCATGCAAAGTGATGTGTTTGTTCGGTGAGGTTATTTCGTGCAAAGAATATAGTCTATTTATACTATTTACATTAATAATTATTTACATTAATAATTATTATAACCGCTCGAGAAATGCGCAATCTACACGAGCTCACTTCTCGGGAGATCGCTGGTATTCTACAGTGTTAAGCTATAAAAGTTAAAGTTAAAGCTAAAGTTATTAAGCAATAGTTTGATAATTACATTTGTGCGGTTTTCGGACTGCAAACTGTGTTTATAAAGCAATCGGCAGTCCATAAATAGTTTGATAGCGATTTATTCTCGAACAAGCCGAGTAGTTGTTGTCCTCTATATAATGCCATCAGTACATGCGTGTTAATGCGTGAGTGAATATAGATATAAACAGTCGTATATTATTATTATTATTATTAAATAGTTTATCGACTACAAAACATCATATGTTTATCGGCTTCATATAAGACGATAATAATGAAGATAATAAAAATTTGAAAATAAATAAAGAACAATAACATTATAGATATGGTCGTATATAGAACGTGCGCGTGTGTCGCATGCAATTCAGCATACACCTCAACAAACTCCACAATATCGACACGTCGCATTATATATATAGAGTACAATTCTAGTGTAATATATGATATATATATATATACTATTAATAATCAATGTAAATTCAACTGTTATACTATATTAGATTAGCATTTTAGTTTGTATTTAGGTTTATATATACGCTTATTAGATTAATTCTAATTTAGAATATATCTGATCAAAACGTGTTATTAAAGTTTGTCTTTTCGTGGATGGTGGGTATATTAAACAATGTAAATATAACACGATAGGCTGAATGCATCCGTTGCAACTCTAATTCGCGTTATAGCGAGGTAGACGTTACAGCGAAGTAGACGTTACAGCGAGGTAGACGTTACAGCGAGGTAGACGTTATAACGAGGTAGACGTTATAGCGAGGTAGACGTTACAGCGAGGTAGACGTTATAGCGAGGTAGACGTTATAGCGAGGTAGACGTTACAGCGAGGTAGACGTTATAACGAGGTAGACGTTATAGCGAGGTAGACGTTACAGCGAGGTAGACGTTATAGCGAGGTAGACGTTACAGCGAGGTAGACGTTATAGCGAGGTAGACGTTATAGCGAGGTAGACGTTATAGCGAGGTAGACGTTACAGCGAGGTAGACGTTACAGCGAGGTAGACGTTATAGCGAGGTAGACTTTACAGTGAGGTAGACGTTACAGCGAGGTAGACGTTATAGCGAGGTAGACGTTACAGCGAGGTAGACGTTACAGCGAGGTAGACGTTATAGCGAGGTAGACGTTACAGCGAGGTAGACGTTACAGCGAGGTAGACGTTATAGCGAGGTAGACTTTACAGTGAGGTAGACGTTACAGCGAGGTAGACGTTATAGCGAGGTAGACGTTACAGCGAGGTAGACGTTACAGCGAGGTAGACGTTACAGCGAGGTAGACGTTATAGCGAGGTAGACGTTACAGCGAGGTAGACGTTACAGCGAGGTAGACGTTATAGCGAGGTAGACGTTACATAAACATAGTTCACCACTGTAAGTACAACTACTCCATTTCGTTATTTGCAGATATACACCTTCCGATTGGACGCGTATGTCATTTTAATATATAATATAATATTTAATTTTCTATATTACTTAAAGTATAATACTTTATAATATATTATTCACATGTGTGTATTATACGGCGTATTCTGAATTTAGTATCGTCTATACTATAGACTCTAGTATAAATATAGTATTTAAATAGAAACGATAAACGTAAAATGTCATTATAATTACATGCATTTAAAGGTTTGCGTATGCTACTATTACGTTATAGAACACTGAGTAAGGTGAGGTAAAGTAATCATTTATATATACACTCGTTATATTTTCAAATCTAGAATTTTAAAAGTAGATCGTATAATTATCTATGATTTGTCGATATTAATCGCGATTATTCACTCTCTCAAATTACTTTGTTATCGTTTTCAATCGTTAAATCTCAATTTAAAAATACGCCATAGCTCTTAGTATTAACCATAATAATATATATATATATTTATTTATTTATTTATTTATTTAATTTGAATCAGACATGCATAACAGAGGTCCATAGAGTATACAATAATTAAAACTAACAACAATTGAACGAAAACGAAATCTAAAATATTATCTAAATACAGATTTATACCATAAGGTAAATAGTTGCGAAGGGCACATGACATTATAATAATAAAGTTGAACAATTAACGAATTACGAGAATTTCGTATACGTTGATAAAGTGAATTATATTATTTACGTAGTTTAATTGTTAAATTATTAACATTATCATATAAAAACATCAATGACGCGCTATTTCGACGCTTATATTTCATCACTATACGATAAGCGTTATTATATGCTACCTTAATTTTGCGCATGTTGGCCCTATTCGGTAACCATATACTACTAAGGTAGATATTTGAAACAAACGATTTAAATTGAATAATCTTAGTAGCTTTAGAGCAATGGCTAAAATAATTCGCTATCATATAGCTTTGTTTATATAGCTGTTTGATATTACTATATATATCAATATCATCAGATAAGTCCTCTGATATCCAATGTCCAAGATATTTATACGCTTTAACAACATTCAAAAGTTTATTACCTATGTATAACTTTACTGGATTATGTATAGATGAACCACAATAGATAGGCAAAATGACAGATTTATCTATGTTATATGTTATGAAGTTATATATATATATATATATATATATGTTTATATACTTATGGCACGAATAAACCATAATTATCTTTTTTCATATATTGTTTAATGTAATTTTATGTGTATTTAACACTCAATAAACTATAACATTATATATATATATCTATCTATACATTTAAATAAAAAACGTTAAAACCCCGTAGACAGCTACGAATATGAAGTAAAGACAATATATTCGTCTACCGCTTCACGAGAACACGATCCTCAATACCGCACTACAATCGGCTGATACTCGAGCGATGCATTGCGCTTAGGCAATCACACACACGCGCGTCCCAATAGTCCACACAACTTACTTACTTTTAAACTTCTAATACTTTTAGTCACTCGGAAATCGTACGGGTGGAATTAACGCACTCGACTTTGAAACACATTTTCACTCCATCCGTCTCAATCGCGTACAACATTTACCAAATCATTAATAATCATGTCTATTACCCATAATATGCATCTCTATAATATGCATGTCTATTACCCACACCACTAGTCGTGGTTAATCACCACTCCACGCTTGTTATACATTACACGTGTTCGATGCTTGCAACTATATCTACAGGTGTTAGTAGTAATAGAAACCAGGTGTTATTAACTATGGGTACAGCAATAGGGGGTGGGGGGGGCCGCCCCCTTCAATATTATATTATGGGAGGTCACCCAATTATTATTAGAATATAGTGAATAACTATTATGACTCACACTCGTATTATGACTCATCATCACATTATGACTCACACTCGTATTATGACTCATCATCACATTATGACACACTCGTATTATGACTCATCGTTAAAGTATGAAAGTAAACTGTATGCAATCATGTTTAACCCTTTGACCATCAATTATTTCGTATCGTGATAACTTGTACCCCCAACACCACCCCGAGCCTAAAGTATGATACCCCTCCTTATGCTTATATATCATATCATAGCACACCATGCTATTCTACATATGTAACTATTAAGTATATAGAAGTATATAGTATATAAACAAATACATGTCATTAAACAAATACATTTGTTTATTAACTTCTCCATTATTTCACGGTTTTACAAACATGAAATAATAAATCTGATTTATTTATGTATATATATATATGTATACAAAGAGAGGAATTAGTAAACAGTAGTGTTGTTATATGTATTACATTGCAATCATAACTATAGCAGTAGATATAGGTGGTGTATTTACTACACACCGCTAACTGCCTGCATGTTTAGTCAAACATACGGTCATCGATGTAGTGAGAAAGTAGATACACAATTGCATGTAGTGTATGGCACTTTGCGATAGAGGCGATGCAGTCAAAACCTACTACTAATTACCTACTCATTTTAAATTATTATAATATCAAATCAAAATCGCCGACGTGATTTCGTTAATTTATCGAGACCAGTACCATTCCCTTATCTATATTTTACATGCATTGCCTTTATCGATTGCTTATCCACTTTCTTAATATTCATATAGATGAAGTATATATTTGTCACACACACCTTAACATATCATACAATATGTTGTTTATTTATATCAATGATGTCGGGCGACAGCTTAGAGGAAATAATAACATAAATAATTATATATTTCATACGAAAAAAAAATGTACAATTTAAAACTTCTAATAAATACTTATTATTATTATTATTATTATTATTATTATTATATCACCCTGTGCTAGTGATGTAAATTATACTAACATCTAAAACATGATGTGGTCTCAGTCTCAGTTAACTAAAGTCAACTCGTCTCGGGCTCGTTTTGTTAGAGTCTCACCTCAACTCTGGCTCATTTTTTTTCGAAAAATCAAAGTCTTGGCTCGGTATCAATAACCAAAAGTCTCGGCTCGGCATCAAAAAGCTCGGTATTATTTACATCACTAGATGAAATTTACATTATTATTCACTGAATCGCAAAGTTGGCGCAGATAATTTGTTTTAAATTGATGTAAATGTGAAATTGATGTAAAAAATTAGTATTAAAATGTAACTTCAAAAAAGCATCATTTCGGCTCGGTTATGTTTTGTAAGAGTCTCAACTCGGGGTCGTTTGGCTTGATCTCGTTTTTTTCGGAAAATTAAAGTCTCGGCTCGGCATCATCAAAGCTCGGCATCATTTACATCACTACCCTGTGCTATTCCTCATCTTGAGTATAGTAACGTATCATAGTAATGATAGCGTTACACTGGTATATCGTGTGTGTGTGTGTGTGTGTGTGTGTATGTGTATGTAAATAGTGTGTGTTGAATGCTACCTTACCCCTCACCTTACTATACTAATATTTGCATAAAGCACCTTATGATAAGAAGGCATGTAGTAGATAGCGACATTGGGGGGGTTATTCATGTTCTATTTTCAGACTGACAATAAAAGAAACAGGTCATATTTAAAAAATCAATTTCTCTTACTATTTCCGAAATAATGTCCGGAAATGTTTGCTAAAAAGTGATTTTCTAGCAAGTTGTAATGTGATACCCCTTTTAAAGTGACTATATATCCGGCAAATAGCCGAAAGTAAGGGGTATCCCTCTACAATTGTAGATAACTCACTAGAAAATCACTTTCTAGCAAACATTTCCGGAAATACTGGTAGTGGGATACGCCCTTAAAGAACGTTATTGAAAGCTTTTAATATAGCTTCATTAATTATAAACTTCCGATGTATTGCTATTATATATACAATGTTGTTTAATAATAATAAATGTATCTTTGAGTTTAAATGTTAATGTATCAATCAATATTAATCATAACAAAATAATTTAGTTTCACAATATCTGTGTCTCATTGTGACAAAGTGACAATTCTTATGATAATGAACAGTTTGCATTGTTACACTGCATTGTGTTGTGTAGTGGTGATTTACTATTGTGTGTGTGTGTGTGTGTATGTGTAGTAGTATAATTTATATAATCACAAAAATAAAATTTAAACTAAATTCGGAAATTGCCGGCCGTATTTCGTAATCGAGGACACATTAATACAGCAATCGCAAGTAGACTAGCTGTACGAAACAAGCGCGTCGGCCATAGTGCTATAGACTACATTCGTAGTGATCATAGTCACTATGGTTACAATGCTATGGTCTGTGGGAATGTGTTAAACGCCGTCGTGGTTAACAACGCCGAGGGGTTAAAGGTCATACAGGTATACTACACTGTATACGGGTGTATACTTGGGGTAGTCTCCCTCGACAACATCTCGCTAGTAAAGGGTTCCTTTCTTACTTATCATATCATCATTATATTCAATGTATCCATATTGCATGCTGGTATTAATTATGTATTATAGTATATATTATAAGGTAAGATACCTCGAAAGTCTTCTGACTATTTTATTCATCCATTTATTGTTTTTCTTTTATAATGATTACAATAATACAATTTATCTTATCTTATATAATATAAGTAAAATAAATATTAATCATTCGTGCATTCATACAGTGTGTGTGTGTGTGTGTGTGTGTGTGTGTGTGTGTGTGTGTGTGTGTGTGTGTGTGTGTGTGTGTGTGTGTGTGTGTGTGTGTGTGTGTGTGTGTGTGTGTGTGTGTGTGTGTGTGTGTGTGTGTGTGTGTGTGTGTGTGTGTGTGTGTGTGTGTGTGTGTGTGTGTGTGTGTGTGTGTGTGTGTGTGTGTGTGTGTGTGTGTGTGTGTGTGTGTGTGTGTGTGTGTGTGTGTGTGTGTGTGTGTGTGTGTGTGTGTGTGTGTGTGTGTGTGTGTGTGTGTGTGTGTGTGTGTGTGTGTGTGTGTGTGTGTGTATGTGTGGATTACTTTAATGCCATTCAGACAGCCTGTATTTACATCCAGTATACATTATTATTATTATCAGGTCTTTACACCAGGGTAATTATTAGGGATGTAAATGATGCCGAGCCGAGACTATTGGTTATTGATGCCGAGTCGAGACTTTCATTTTCGGATAAAAAAACGAGCCCAGGCCGAGCCGAGACTCTAGCCAAACGAGCCCGAGCCGAACAGAGACTCTAGCCAAGCGAGCCTGAGCCGAGCCGAGTTGAGACTTTAGGTAACTGAGACTGAGACTGCATCATGCTTTATATTTGACTGGCATCATTTACATCACTAGTAACTATAGAGGCAGATAATATTATATAGATAATGGCATCTCTCAGTCTGTTAATATTGCTACAGCTAGGCTACTATCCAGGCTACAGAAGTCACAGCCTTCCTGTGATGTATTCTCATTACATATCATTAGTTGTGTACCACAGATTATTACATATGTGTATTCATATATCTATTATTGTATATTAAGAATAGATAATACAAATGTATGTATACATATACACATACATACATATATATACACATACACACACACATACCCACACACATACACACACACATACACACACATACACAAACACATATGATAAGATACAACTGTTATGTGCTTGACAGTGACTTTCCTTCTCTATTCCATGATTAATTTACACTGCAGATAAGCATAGCTATTATGACCATGCATAAAAAGTAGCATTATCTGCTTTCACTTTTAGTAAACATTAATGAAAAAAGCCCAGACATATATATATATATATACTATATTATCTATCAAAAGTCCAATTTAATACTATATATTATATTTCAATACCATAAATTACCTAGAAATAATTCCCTAAATTTTATATATTTAGAATATGTTAAACATCAAGCCATCATTAAAGTAGACTATAAATAATGCATTTATTTAGATTTACATTCATATACATTCACACCAAAACACACATAGACATATATTAGGCTATATATGTTATATTAGTATAAATAATGCATTATCATATAGTTGTTTTATTTACAAATATATGATAATACATTTAATAGAACACCACAGTTTTTAATATGACAAAATCAATAAATCATTATAAAAGTATTATTATAAAATATTATTCTGTTACTATGTTAATTGTTATTATATTATTCATTATCTATCATATTAGTGGTGGAATTTTATATAGAAATAACCTAAAAAGCATATTTTATGACACACCATTATAAAATTAATTATTTGTTATGTAATCTAGATTCCTAACTGAATTTATGTATAATGATTTTATAATAAATATTTATTATATAACTTATTTTTACTTTTATAAATTTATGATTATTATAATTTTTTTTTATTTGTAAACTTGTAATTCATTTTATTCAGAATCATTATTTTACACTATGTTTAATAATAGATAAAACTATTAAAGTTGTTTTTCTTAATTGTATTGCTATATATATATATATAGAGAAATACCTGTAAAAAAGTATTGTTAATTTGTATGTATTTTTTTAAATGTTATAAAATCTAGAATTGATTTATAGAGGAATTTATCCTTTATATAATTCAACAAAATAGGTTAATTCATTGAATAGTTGTATATAACAGCATTGTAGTATATATTTCCTATCTATTAACATGTTAATGGGTAAAAAGGCATTGCTATATTATATATCTATATCTATGTATTACATTAGGGTAAACAATTAAGTAATATCAAAGCCCAGGGCTTTGATATTATTATTATTAACAAATATTACTAAATATTAAATTTGGTTTCATAAATTTAATAAAAATATAATCCATAGATTACAATATATATATCACAATAAATAAATATAATACAATAATATTATTGTAAACATATATATGTTTATGATATCGAATGTATTTGTAAATCAATGCAAACATAACATTTATTTTTAAAATTGTTTGTATTCATTATTTAGTAACAAAATACAATATATCAATATATATTTATTATTACATGATTTATATCTATTATTATAAAAATGTATATAATTTAATGTATATTATCCAATACATATGTATGATATATTGAATATATCTATGCCTCAGATATCCATTATTATATGCATTCTTATATAAACTCACATATAGTAAACATATTATAACACACCTATATAAGGTTATTTTAGGAAGTTCTACTAAATCAGGCTTAAAAATCTATAAAAAGATACTAGAGTTAGATTTGCTGTACTATTTATACATATGCTAATTAGCATTAAGTTTGCCTTGTGACAATGAACAGTTTGCATTGTTACACTGTATTGTATTTTGTGGTTGTGATTTACTACTGTGTGTGTGTATGAGTGTATGTGTGTGTGTGTATGTGTGTATTTATGTTTTTGCATATATGTGTATATATGTGCATGTATGATATTGTTGTGTGTATGTGTGAATAAGATTATTTGTATGTGTGTTAGTGTATGTGATAGTGTATGTATGTGATAGTGTATATGCATACTTATGATATATTAGCACAGCACAATAGAGCATGTTTATAACACATGCAACTTTATCATAGAACATGTATAATTCATGTTTCTGAACTGATGTTAAGATATGAGCATGCTAGATGGTTGTGACTTAGGGTGCGTTTTTTGTAATGTACCACAGTACCACCTGTATGCTTATACATGTAAACTCAAGTGGGACTGTGGTACTACTTTTTAAACGTCCCACACCACAGTACCACAGTACCACAGTCCTACAGTACCACAGTACCACAGTACCATCCTCGATATAGATATAGGGAGCTTTAATTTATATTGATGTTTCCAATGAACCATCTGAAACGCCCGCGAATTTAACTCGCGCGCGAATTTAACAAGTGGTACTGTGGTACTTTGGGATATTTCGTATGATTTATAACATACCACAGTACCACAGTCCCACTTGATTTTACATGTATAAGCATACAGGTGGGACTGTGGTACGTTACAAAAAACGCTTGCTAACTTGGTACTGTGGTACTGTGGTACGTTACAAAAAACGCACCCTGAATGAATGTCTCTCTCTCTCACACACACATCCACATAGATTACAAGACTATTGGCTGTTTTGTATATATTACAATTAATCATATCTAGTCATTAATATAGTCATAAAACTTCCTACCCCTTCACAGTATAACTAGTCATTTGTAATTACATATTGTCTATATTGATACATTGATTAATATATACACACACACACACACACACACATACATACACACACACACACACACACACACACACACACACATATATATATATATTACAACTGCCTGTGTGGCTCAGTGGCTAAGGCATCAGACACACAAGCAGTAGGACACGGGTTCGAGCCTTGTCCGGATTAATTAATTTTATAAAATGGGTCTTAAAATATTATTTAGAAGTGATCTTATATAATTGTGTATAAATAAATGATCGTCTCTCGTTAAAACCATGGATGCCTTAACATGGGAGCGGCTTCGAAGGGACATTAGAGCCTATATGGTTATAAGAGAAAACTTCATCTAAGTTCCTGGATGGGATGAAAGGACTCCACCAAATAAAAATAACAATAACAATATACACATACACTCACATATATATAATTCATAATAACAATATTATTTTTTAATTTAATTATTTCTTTATTTATTATATTTGTATACATGTATGTTGAAATATAAATATAAAAATTACTAAATAATACGTAGCATTAAGATTATTTCTCCGTTTACAGGCTTCTTTTCTCATCAAGAAACTAGTGATAAAAGAGAAGAAGATCACCCTCTCCATATGGGTTAGTAGTGCTCGCATCACCCACCAGGGGGAGTTAGTAGTGCTCGCATCACCCTCCAGGGAGGGGTATCCCCACTCTCATTAATATAATGCCCAGTGTACTCATTATGTTACCAACCCAATGTATATTAATCTGATGCATTATCTTTAATAGTATTTCATTAATAGTATTTTCATTTAAAAGTATTAAATCACATTATATAAATTCAATGATTTATTTGGTAATGTAATTTGCGATCTATCATGTTTAACATCTACTATTGTCTAATTCCCTGTCCCCTCGTAGCTGTGCATGTGTGTGTTGTAGTCAAGGTTTAAGCTCTTGTTGTTTAATTATCCATTAGTTCGGCCATTTGTTTCATATGTCCACATAATTACGTGTGTGTCAAACGCATGCATTGCATAGTTATTACTTTAATAATAACACAACACACATACACACATGTGTGTGGGGTCAGTGTAGCAAGTAGGCTGTATCATGAACTGTATAATCCTCAACGAGATTGGAACTATTTGATTCACTATGTAATTGTCTTTCATTATATATTATTATAGTTATTTTATTATCATATTTATTTTGTGTTTGTTCTTTAATTAGTATATATTTGTGTGTGGAATTCTTTCTCTGCAGCCTATTGTATTGTATACATATGACATGTGTATTAATTATTTATGTATAGTATATAAGTAAACTAAATATTATTCATTCATTCACTCATAATTACTAAACATATCATTAAAATGAAACAAACTTCTTCCTTTCATATATATAATTTAAAAAAACTAAGACCATACTTAACCAAACAAACAGCTATAATTCTATCAAATTCACTGATAATGTCTAGATTTCTATACTGTAACTCTTTACTAGCCGGAGAAAACAAAACAGTTACTAAAAATATTGACCGATTAGTAAATAGAACTACTAGAATTATTTGTAATCTAAAAAACACAGATTACACTACTAGCATTACGAACTTACGGAAATCACTAAACTGGCTACCTACAATTGACAACATCAACATTAAACTACTAACTATACTTTACAAAACTACAAAAACAACTCAACCTCATAATTTACATACTTTACTTCACAAACAAACCACTAACAGACAACTGAGACAAACATATAGACTTGAAATACCGACTACACGACTACGAAAGTACGGTAACAAACGATTTAGCTGGAGAGGTGCAACTCTCTGGAATAAACTTCCCCAATCTATACGCAAAGAAGATATCTCAATCACCACTTTCAAATATAAACTCAAGGAGCTATTTAAACGTTCCCCACTAAAATACCACTTATCTAACCCTCTTTGAAATGTAATCGTGTTATTATATTATTATTATATTATTATATTTAAGAATGTTATTTTATTATATTATTTTTACGGATGATCGTTAAATCATCCGGTAACCAACACCTGTAAACTGTTCGACAAACAGTAAAATACATTGTAGAATATTATATTAATCTTTGTGTATAAATAAATACTATTACTACTACTACTACTACATAATATATTTTATTAAATAATGTGTATATTTACAAAATATTGTATTATTATTAAATAGTTCAGATAACCCTTCACTGTGTAGGACATGTGTTTATTAACAAAGCCTGTTGTAGATATCTCTGTTGTCAACAACAATGACACTATGATTATTATCAGCTACACATACAGCAGGCTTTGTTCATAGAGCATGTCCTTCACTGTGAAGTGTGAACTGAACTATTTAACAATAGCACTATTGTACTATTGTTATACAAATATTGCATAACTTTAGAAAGGATTCATTATCAATATCCAAAACAAACAATTTTTAGTTTTATATGTGAATAATTTAATTTCAAAGACAAATTGTACTATGAAATTTGAAATTGAAATACAATTTAAATATACCATTTATACTATATAATAGTAAGTAATGTATTTATTCAGTACCTAAACTCTATAATTAAGTAAATATATCCATACACTATAGTATTTATCTAGTTATAATTACTATCTAATTACAAACTATATGCAATTATGTGTGTATATAATAATAAAAACTTAAACTACGTTAGATCCTCCTTTACATCGTTCTCTTCCCTATCTTCCCTACACGTTGTAATACTTCCTACATCTCATTGTCATCTCCCTCAACATCTCCCTACATTCTTATCTCCACCTCTTCCATTCATCTCCTCCTCCCTACATCCATCCTATATACCCTCCTCATCCATATATCCCCTTCCTACATGTCTTTATAGCATACATCCCCTTCCTACTACCCCCCGCACCACTACACACTACTCTCCTCCTTACTTCCCTCATCCCCTCTTCCTCCGTATATCCCTTCATTCTCCTCTCCTCAGTATAATATCCTCTTCCTCCCACATTCCCATCCTATTTCCTACACCTCCATCTCCTACTTACCCCCCACCCCAACCTAACACCCACTAAACAGCGGGGCAAGAGAGGTTTCACGCCCTAGGTCCCATCATCCCTACACCCCCTATACTACCCCCTACCCCCCCATACAGGACACAGCGGGGCAAGAGAGGTTCCACGCCCTAGGTCCTATCTACTACCCCCCATCATCCCTACACCCCACTACACTACCCCCCACACCCCCTACCCCCCATACAGGACACAGCGGGGCAAGAGAGGTTCCACGCCCTAGGTCCTATCTACTACCGCGACAGTAACGGAGTTCTGCTCGTGTACGACATCACTGATGAGGACTCGTTTGTTAAGGTAGGGGGCGCTAGTAGTGCTGGTAGGGGGCGCTAGTAGTGCTGGTAGGAGACGCTAGTAGTACTGGTAGTGTAGTAGTGGTAGGGGGAGCTACTAGTAGTGGTAGGGGCGCTAGTAGTAGTGGTAGGGGATGCTACTAGTACTGGTAGTGTAGTAGTGGTAGCTACCCTAGCTGTGTCTGTCCTCTCTTGTGGGGTACCAGCCAATGTCACCAGGATGGTGTGGTTTATTGTAGATATATTAATGGTAACTAATTCTTAACTAATAATAACAGTTATAATCATGTATGGTATGTTATAATAGCCTAATTAGAATATTAATAAAACATAAAAGTGTGCATCATGTTACCTTCTAAAGAGCAACACAAATGTGTTCAATTAAAATGTTAATCTTTTACCATAATATCATTGTACGTTATAATTATATATACATATAGTAGTGGTTCAGGATCATCACATGTTGTGTTGCAGCAACTGGCATACATACACACATACATACACATCTGATACCTACATATCTTACCCTAGTATACTTACACTTACACACTCGTACAGTACACATAGGAGATGTATTCACATAGGCAGCACATATACACTGATGTAGTGTAGTATAAGGCTATGATGTGTGTAGCAGGTGGTCAGATGGACACGTGGACAAGTGGACAGTAGTCAGTTGATACATTACGTAGATACAGCGGTAACGTGTCCATCTGTCCATACTACTGGCGACTATAGACTAGTGATGCAGTAAATGATGCCTGTCAAATCTAAAGCATGATGCAGTCTCAGTTATCTAAAGTCTCAACTCGGCTCGGGCTCGTTTTGTTAGAGTGTCACCTGGTTCGGGCTCGCTTGGCTATAGTCTCGGGCTCGGCTCGGGCTCGTTTTTTTTCCGAAAATGAAAGTCTCGGCTCGGCATTAAAAACCAAAAGTCTCGGCTCGGCATCAAAAGCTCTGCATCAGCAGTACATCACTACTAAGCACGACTAAGCGAGCTTTTCTCGTCATGTTCCATCTGTATTCATTACCACATGTGAATACAGGCGGGATGTCGACAAGTAGTACCAACGTACCATCTGAGTTTACATGTAATGAATACGGATGGGACGTTGGGATGGTACAATGTAGACCCTCTGAGATTACATGTAATGAATACGGATATGATGATGGGACGTTGGGATGGGACAATGTAGACCATCTGAGATTACATGTAATGAATACGGATGGGACGTTGGGATGGGACAATGTAGACCATCTGAGATTACATGTAATGAATACGGATGGGATGTTGGGATGGGACAATGTAGACCATCTGAGATTACATGTAATGAATACGGATGGGATGTTGGGATGGGACAATGTAGACCCTCTGAGATTACATGTAATGAATACGGATATGATGATGGGACGTTGGGATGGGACAATGTAGACCCTCTGAGATTACATGTAATGAATACGGATGGGATGTTGGGATGGGACAATGTAGACCCTCTGAGATTACATGTAATGAATACGGATGGGATGTTGGTGCGTTAGGATGGGACAATGTAGACCTTCTGAGATTACATGTAATGAATACGGATGGGGCGTTGGTAGTTACATTGGTAGTTACACACAGCACACACAGCCTTAGTCAGCTTCCTGTTATGTCATCAACCCGTTGCCACCTGGGCACGTTACCCCGCACTACATGCATACTATAGTTGTTGCTTCTCTTGTCAACTCAATTCATTACGTTCTATGGTGATTTATTATTTTGTTAACGAAATATATTTCAATATTTCGATGAAATAGAATTATTCAACCGTAGCGAGTTTTCCATGTCCTGTCCTCGGCATGTGTATTATTTACACTGCTTTATTTGTATTATTTACTATATTTCATAGAGAATGTATTATTTGACATTAGACAAATTATATAACAGACGAATTATTTATTATAAATTGGTATATAATATACACACATATATATATATATATAAACCTATATATAAACGCTATATATAATTACACAAATTAAAACCTATGTCCTATAAGACATATTGATTAAATGTATTTCTGTACATTAGACTGTGGTTCTCATGTCAGCTGAACCTCTCTCCTAATATAACATTCTTATATTCAGCTGTAAGTGTACATCATGTATTCTCTCTCCATGTTATTGTTTACATGTAAGTATTACATGTTCAGCATTCATGTAGCAATGCAGATTCTGGTATAGCAGTAACATGGATAGGATGCAATAGCTGTCACTTTCAGTAAAGCATTCATCACTTATCACATCGAATATCTATGTATTTAGCATATCCTGGCTTGCTGTGCTGTGTGTATGTGTATGTATTGGTGTATGTATGTATTGGTGTATGTATGTATTGGTGTGTGTATGTATATGTGTTTGTATTCATGTGTGTGTATGTGTGTGTATTCATGTGTGTGTACAATGCATGTACACTTCACATTGTACAATGAGAATGTACAATCAGAGATACTGTACACAGTGAGCTTGTACACAGTGTCTCTGATTGATTAACAATTAATCTATTGTTATTGTATGTGTACAACATAGGACATATCCATTGTACATGAGGTATATTGTTTTCTTCATATGAGATATACATTTATTTATATATATGTACATTTTTTATCATGAGATATAATTTATGTATATATATATATATATATGTATATATTAGATTACAATATTTTATTATCTAAGTTTTAAATCATAAGTATAAATGATTTAAAAATAAATGCAAGTACAGTTTATTTATTTGTCTTGAAAACATTGTGTGCACTCTATTTACAACTGAGAAGTTTTATACAATAGTAGCAGGCTTTACATACACTATAGTACAATACTATAGTATAATACTATAGTAGTAGGTGTCAATATAGGTGATTGTGTAATATCAGTAGGTATTACTAGAATACTTTATATAATAGAACACTGATAGTTCTAATAAATATGTTTATAATTACGCTAAGTTCATCAACAAAATAGCATATCTCATAGTACAGGTTAATATGTCTACTGAATACTGGATAACATTTCTACTTAATACTGGATAACATGTCTACTTAATACTTAATAATGTAGACATTCTATACAATGTTGAACACTAGGCGTATACCGGATATTCAATATACTACCAATAGAATCTAGTACACACACACACATCTTTCTATGCGTTGAATGTGTGAAATTAGTACTTATAATTTATATATATATATATATATATATATATATATATATTGTAAACAGTTAAATTATTAGAATCTAAACTTGTATTTCAATACATAAATATACATATATATATTTATATATATTTATATATATATATACGTATATGTAACGTATATATACACGTGTATATATACGGAAGTAAGAGATACGTTCCTCTTGACATCATTACGTGAGTGTAACTTAAACCTCCTTCCCCCTCCTCGCATGCTTTACACCTAAGCCATGGTCATACCACTTGCATTACCTCTTCTACTTAATGATACTTATATCAGTCGATTGTGCCTGTTAATATACGATATTGATGGGTGACAACCAATAAATAACATTTAAATTTTCTAATAAATATTAATATTATTATTATTATTATATATTATTATTATTATTATTAATATTATGATATACTATTATAATTATGATAGATATAGGCGAAACATGATGAGGAACTTTTATTTTATTGCACTTACTATTAATAGTTGCACCCCTCATAGGCACGCGTGATCAGATAATATAGATAAATAAAGAACGGGAATGATAAATAGATAAATTAAAATAAATAAAATTATAAATAAAACAATTCATAAAAATAATAATTATGCCCGGGAAAATAAGTAAATAGTAATAATATTTATTAAGAAAATGAAGGTATTAAAGTGTATTACGAAGGAAGGATGTGAACTGATAGATCTAATTGAGTTATAATGGAGGTACGGGGGTAGTTATAATGGAGGTACGGTGGTAGTTATAATGGAGGTACGGTGGTAGTTCTAATGGAGGTATGGGGGTAGTTCTACATTAATATTTATGAATATAAAGTGTAACAAGTATATAATATAATACATATATTATATAATATTTTATATTATGATGCCATTATTATTAAATATATATATATATAATAAGAAATAAATCAAACTGTGATTTGTTGTATGGAGTGTCAACATTTAATATTCCTGTGAAGGCAAGAACAAGTATATGTACAACACAAATGTTTAGAATAATTATTATTATTAAATTTTGTTATTGACTCTATATAATATATATATATATATATATATATATATTGTATGCGTCATATAAATGAACCGTAAAGTAAATTAATAGAAAACAAAATATATATATAGCTGACAAATATGTTATTAAAGCTCAATGGTTGAATAGGCGTCGTTTCGGGCTCGTTTTTTCTGAAAATAAAAGACTCGACTCGGCGTTAAAAAGCTTGGCATCATCAGTACATCACTATTGCTCCTGTATCGCGTGATAGAGTGAAGTAGTTCTCACGTGTATACGCGGAACTAGCGATCGTAGACATTATCATCGTACTGTATATTCTAGTAATTATTGTCTAGAGGTTATTGTTTCGGCAGTGCGGCCGCACTATACAGTACTAGTGCGAGTGCTATGTGACGTTAGAGTGAGAGTGCTGAGTGCTAAATGCGGCTATAAGTGTGCGAATACAACTAATATATGTTATATAAAGTGCAAGATCGGGTTCTATTTATACAAACGTAGAGATCTAGTACAAGTGTAGCATAGATTTAATAGTAGCCCGATACAGACCACGCCCCCGCCACGCCCCCTCACATACACTTTGATTAACAGGTGAAGAACTGGGTTAGGGAGTTGCGCAGTATGCTCGGCGATAAGGTGTGTCTCTGTATCGTGGGCAACAAGCTCGACCTTGAACAACAACGTCACGTGACCTTGGAGGAAGCCGAACGGTTTGTAGTAGCAACTGTTTATACTCTATACTCTTCTCTTCTATTATTATTATTATTGTATTATTAAGGGTATCCTTAGTATAAGCTAAACATATATGTTTCTAGCTATAGCTTCTGGGTATCCCTCCGATTATTATAGCCAATATTCGGTAGATAAAAATTCATTCATTCATTCATTCATTTACTATACTAGCTATACTGATGCTTTAAGCTGCTCTCTCTCATCAACAACATAACCCTATATCATCGTCTGCTTCAAAGTATTCATTTTAAACATTTACTAGATATCGTGCAAGTCAACGATTTCAGATTTGATAATAGCTAATGAATATATAATACGTACTGCGTAGTACATCAATCTGTCTGATATCTGTGTGTAAGTATAGCTGTTTGCAGCGACAGTGCCCTATGTTGATGTTCCATGATATCGGGCAGCTGTATTTGGTGGTGTGAAAGCAGCTTTATACTACTTTCTATATCACATCCTCTCTCTCTTTCTCTCTCTCTATCTCTCTCTCTCTCTCTCTCTCTTTCTCTCTGTCATTCTACCCATCTCTTATAGCGTATTCACATTAGAGAGAGCCCACGCCATATATGGTATAAACTACAGTTCATCGGTAACACTTTATTAGAGAGAGGTGTACGTTTCTCTTCCACGCGTATATTCGGTTCATTACAGTGCCCAGCTAACATTAACAGCCTCATAACAGCCTCATAGAAACAGCCTTATGTGTAGACAGATGCTGTTATATGAGGCAGTTATGATGATGTTGTGAGGACGTTATGAGGCTGTTAATATTTGCCGGGTGGATTGCAGCACATTATCAATACGTATTATCAACGTCGCTAATCCCACTTGACTTTCAGTCTCTACTATAGACTACTATAGTAACGAGTGCATTAATTAGACTTATACTTAGGACCCATACGTTATATTGACGGCTCTTTAAGAGATGGTGATTTGTATGCATTACATTTAATTGTAGAATATAATGTTAATTGAAATCTGAATAATAATTACAATAGAGATTAGATATATATATATATAATATATATAATTATATAGTTATAATAGTTGAAAATATACGCAATACTCATTATTAATTGTGATTTATATACAATATTTCTCTTTAATTATATTAGAGCTTTAATATAGTTGTACATTTTAATAACTCTGTCGTTCAGATCTATATATAATAATAATATTTATTTATTGAAATCACTATATATATATATTGTATATAAATATAAATATAAATAGAGAATACAAATGGACCCCTCAAATAATCATAGACTCGTATATGTTATAAATAACTGTGAGGGGCCCAGGACAATACAATACCAGGTATCATATACTTATTAACATAAGTATACACAATAGTGCTATCTAATCCATGCATCATGTTCACGCAACGCAGATATGCAGCGGAGGTGGGCGCGCATCATTTCCAAGCATCGGCGAAACTCAACAAGGGTATCGAGGACATCTTCCACAACCTCGCTAAACGTTTGTGTAACTACCACTACTACTACTACTACTACTACTACTACTACTACTACTACTACTACTACTACTACTACTACTACTACTACTACTACTACTACTACTACTACTACTAATACTATTTCCTACTACTACTACTACTACTACTACCACTAGTGATGGGATCGATCCGAGTAATTTTCGAGCGGTTTCGATCAATAAAATATCCACATTACGATTTTGAGTAATATCGAATCGGTTCCGAGTAGATTTCAAGTAATTGCGAGTACCAAATTTGTATTGTTCACTGTTAAAAATTAGGGTACAACGAGTGCCTTTTTTAGGGTGTAAGTAGTGTCCCCATAGCCGTACCCTAATTAGGGTACAATTTGAATGAATACGATCAGTACCCTAAAAATGATCAAACTATACCCTAAAGACTTTTAGCTGGTTGTACCCTAAATATATGATACCGTGTACCCTAATGCAATTGTATGATATGTACCATAATTGAATTGCATGGTATGTAAATATAATAATCACGTACCCTACTATTTAACATAGCTGTACACTAATAAAATTTATTAAATAAATATATAGAGTATACCCTAGTGAGTTTAAAAGTTGTGTACCCTTTTTAGGGTAATGGTAAATTGTTGTGATATTTTAATGATCTGTACCCTATAACTTGAATTCGCTGTACCCTAACTTTTAACAGTGTAATAATAATTTTGTATTATATTTTCGAATTTAAACTTAAATTTGCAACTACTCTCTCTCTCTACGTCTACTATTTCTAACGGTTTAAACCGTACAATTGTATAATTAATTTAAATTATTTATTTGAAACTGAAACTGTTTCGATACCCTTCTCTTTGAAACTGAAACCGTTTCGAAACCTTACAATTGAGTTTCATTCTCATCACTAACTTCTACTACTACTACTACTAATACTAATACTACTGAAATGAATTTATTTTTTAAAGAAACATTATTAGGTATAATAAACCTATATTAAACAATATATATATAATAAACAATTATACTACTACTACTTGTTGTATAATTAATTTAAAATAAATCCTGTTTCAATTTTTGAGTGAATCAATACTACATTTGAAATAAATTATCTTATTTTAATCTTTAAATAATGTCATCTTGTGTGATTAATTAATTGTATATATTAATATATCAAATAATTATATATTTATTGGGGAAGTTCTCGCAAAAACAAATACATTTGTTTATTAACTTCTCCATTATTTCATGCTTTACAACATGAAATAATAAATCTGATTTATTCAAATCATTAATCATCCTAGTGAAATTATCTATTCTTACAGGTCCCCTAGTGTATTATATATCTTCAATATCACATTACCATATAAACATCAATATTTCATTAAACTATATACCTATCCATACTCTAATTTCTAGTCTAAGTTCAACTTAAAATATTGCATTACCTCTTAAGTATAATTCAATTCTGTAATGCACCTGAACCTGTGCACTATTTGCACCTCTCTAAGCCCAAGCCTCACAAATAGTGCAATGCATTATTGCATTGATTAAATACATATTTATATTTTGTTTATTAATATTTACATTTAATTTAAATATTCTTATATATCAAATCTATATTTTCAATATATTACATTGTGTCTTAATATCTAACGTAAATTATATGAAATTTTGTGATTATATTGAAATAATCAGAAATAGCTATAGAAAAATCAGTGAATGTGGAAGAAATAACCAATTAAAATATTTTATAAGTAAAGTTATAAAGTTGCGAAGCATTTTAAAAACAATAATTTTCCTATCGAAATACTTGATTCTCATAATTTTCCTGAATTTGATTTAGTATCCTTTTTTATTTATCGAAATATAATATATATAATTTTTACCTTCAAAATACATATATATTTCCATACATACGTTATACTAATTACAAATCACATCTGTAATCCCTCATCACGATACACAACATTAACCCCCTCATGTGTTCTACCACCACTCTTTATTACACACCCCCTTCCTCCTCCCCCATGCACGATTGACACTACTATTATTCATGACCCCTCTCTCCATGCATTAAGGGCACACACATGAATTTTTTTTAAATATATTATTTTTCAAAAATGATATTATATTAAAATCAGTCAATTTAATTAATTCCCTTTAAAATGATATATGACTTGATGCATAAAAGTATATATAAGTGCTATAAATAAGCATTTATAAACATATATGTGTAAAAATAATTATTAAAATTTGTAGTCAAATATTTTCTAAATAATTCATATAATATATTTACGATTTAAAAAAATTAAAAACTATAATAACAATATATGTCGCTATGTGATATACATGTAGGGTAAACGGGATATAACGTACAGCCAATAGGATAAAAGCACAATTTATAAGATACAAATTCACTTCCTTTTTGCAATATTTAATTCAAATTTTTAAATCAATGATATCTCAGCTCTTTTTTATAAACTACTTTTATATATTTGAAGATCCGTAACTTTTGAACTACTATATCAAACTACATGAAACTTTCAGAATTTATATATAATAGTATACTCCCCAGGTATAACTATTTATACTAAAATATATTTCATAGCTACATATAATAAATTTAATATTTATGGACATCTTTGGAATTTTTATTTTTTTATAAATGGTAATATGTAGGTCACATTATCTTGATATTATACTAATCAATAAATTGTAAATTATAGTAATATATTTAGTTATACATATAATATACAAGATAACAAAAAATTAGGATAGAATTTTATGTATTTCTAGAGATATTATGCTTTTAGTAAATCATATATATCCTATGTTCACCATGTAAACATTGATAACTGGCGCCTCCCTTTAATATTGAATTAGTATGCATTATTGACACAACTATTATTCATAACACGCCCCCTTTCTACCTCTCCTCCCCCTCCATTCATTATTGACACAACTAGTATGCATAACACGCCCCCTTTCTCCTCCTCCTCCCCCTCCATGCATTATTGACACTATTATTATTCATAACACGCCCCCTTTCTACCACTCCCCCTCCAGGAATGATTGACACCGCAGACACAATATCCGCCTCCACCGTCGACGCCTCTCAGCGCCGTAATGTGCTAATAGTCGAAGACGACGATATCGACGCTGGCTCCCCCTCGAATAAGGGGTTAGCTATCGCCCCCTATACTTACACGCGGCAACTACAACTTATTAGGCCTCGTTTGAGAAACTTTCGCCCATACAAATATTATAATCATATTCTTTTTTTGTTTTATCTAAATTAAGGTTATAATATGTGTAGCATAGAAAGTTGGATCGCCTATCATTATCTCTCTACTGACTGACTATTCATTTGGCCTTCTACACAAATCTCACCCTAAGTTAATGCAGTATTGTTATTATATCTGATTGTAATGATATTCCTTGATTGTGGATAATTTATTTTAGCACAACTATATTAACTAAATAATATTGAGCAGTTTTGTATTGCCGATGTATAGATGAAATTAGTGATTAAAGTCAGCCAATAGAAATAACACTTGTATAATGTAGATCATGTATATTATTATAACAGTGTCATTTTTGTTCATTATTCAAATATTACAAAACCTTGAGAATTTCTTCTTCAGTATTAAACAAATTTGAAAAATAATTTGTATTTATAAAATCACTTATAGAATAAATATTCTATATATAATATATTATCTTTAACAATACTTATTCAAAATAATTATAATATATTATAAAAAATATATATGTTATATTTCTATATACTTATAATATTATATATAATTACATATAAATCAACTATATATCAAGGGTCACTGCTCTCTATATCTGCAATAGTAACTTTTTGTATTCCGGAATATATACTTTTCAGTAGTGTTAATACAAAATTGAAATTGAATTAATTAATATTAATTCAATTTCAGATATATTTATTTGTAAATCAGAATTCATTATTTTTTTGTAATTTGTATTTCTTTCTACATTATTAAAAGTACAGTATAATGTATATATGTACATTATATTATGATTTAAATATTTACATATTGTAATCATTAATTTTAAAACTAGTTTATGTATTGATTTGTATTTTAAATTCAAATATATACTACTGTACTATGATTTAAAAATGATAAAATCACTCTAAAATAAATCTCATAAATATACTTCAGAAGACATTTATATACTTTTTCTTGTTATATATTTGTGTAACTTTTATTTTGTATAACAAAGTTATAGGTATATATATTGAAATATTTTTCTATATTTAAACGATATTTTCTTTTTATATTTCCTAATATTTTCTAGTAAAACAATGTATATGTTAAAATTATAAAATTCTAGTTGATATTTTCAATACATTTAGATAAAATTCATATTTTTATATTCAGACTATTTTTATTATATATAATTATATTCTAATTAAAATTGTCAGCACATTTCCTTCTTAATTTAACGAATACAAATAATATAAAAGTATTTTCTCATTTAAAAGTATTTATTTCAAATTAAAAAAAATATATAAACAAACAAATTTAAAGTTATATATTATCTAATAATAAACTAAGTGTCAAAACATATAAACTTATTATACTAATAAATTGACTTGTATTTTATAAATTATGTGTATTATTTCTTATATTTGACATGTAAATAAGCGAATAATTCATACATTATTGAAATAATAATTTCTATCATACATCTAATAGTAACAGTTCATATTATATATAAAGGTAGATTTTTATTATACATTATGTATTGATTATGCTGTTTTTTTTAACAATCATAATATATTCTCGTTTATAATCATCACAATTTAATTTCTCATTTTTTATATATATATATTTGTAATATACGTATTTAATGGAGGTGAAAATATACACATGTATACTGCTAATAGATCACAATGCCCTAGTTCAATTAATGTTTCTCATAATATAGATAATCATATACTTTTTAGTATATCTGCTGTTATTCACTTTTTTTGAATCTAATTTATTTATAATCTGTTTTCTCATGGAATAATTGTTTTAATATACTTCTTCAAATATTTGATATATATTTGTATAATCTGAGTTTTAATAATATAGTTTTTAGTCAAGATATATCAACAATTATAATTAGAAAAATATAATATTGTTATAAGTTTACTATATAATTTATTTTTTTGAAACATGGTTTTATAAATATTAATATCAATGAATAATTCTAATTCTAATACAAATATTACCTAAAGTTAATAAATATTACCTCATTTATTTATTTGAAATAAAAAAAGTCAGTGATATTTTTTAAATAATACAATGAACTATAAATAAAATACTATAAATATAATTTGTAAATCTATATAAAAAAAGTAAATTAATGTATATAGGAATTAAGTAATTTAAGTCTCTTAAATATTTTTTAAATTATTTATATCAATATTGTATTTGTTAATTTAAAAATACTAATCATTTAATCTTGATTCCGTTATATCTTTAAATATTTATATTTTAAATATCACACCTATATACAATAATGTAAACCAACCAACAGAGGATGCTGTAAAGGATGAATAGCATAGTGAAAGAGGGACATCTAGTCTATATTCAGTTTCCTCCTCCTCCATATCATCATCAGCAATCACATATAGGGAATTGTATTCGAAAGGCGTATTCCAATGAATATCAAATGTTCATACTTAACTGTATATTTCCATTATATCCTTATATATAAATGTATTTACCAAATTGTAATATATCTATATACATTTATGTTGCTTATTCTACCATGTATATATATGTATATATTTCTATAGGAATATTGCTTATTGTGATATCAATTAATCATAATTAAATATTAATAATAATGTATATTTTATTACATATTTTTATTCATGAATAAATAATTACATTGAAGAACTATATTTATTGATAAAAATAGTGCAATTATATAATAATTAGTAAAAATAGTTAGAAAACAACAGAATAAAGCAACAATAACAACTACATTGAGGCTTTATCCTTTCAAAGAAGACATACCAGCCCTCATTATTTCATCAACCAACAGTAAGTTGTTGGCAATGACGGTACTGTGAAGGGGAGGGTAGATAAATAGAATAGGTAGTAATTAAAGATATTGATAACAAACCATGAATGGAGGAGTTGTCGTTTAACTCGGTAATTGTCGACGATACCTGCATCCATTGGCATAGTGGCTTCACCAGTATTGATATCTAATCCAATATGTGCTCCTCCTTATGATGTGTATACATATATTAATATATGATTTTAATAAACTATGCATTCATTATAATATACAATATTTATTATAAAAATAGAATAAAACAAAACGCTATTATTTATTATTTAATTTGTCTTCTCCTATATTTTAGATATTTGTATATATTGGAGAACAATTGTTTTAGATGAGGATTACATATTTTCTAAATAATTTCTTGATGTTTATATTATTTTAAAGTTTTTTTATTCAATTTTAAAATTCATATCACTTATAAATATCATTTTAACATCCTTTATAAAAAATATTTAATATTATAAATTATTAAAAAAGTAAATTAATTATTTGTTATAAATGATAAGTAAGATACTAATAGCAGTGCAAGTATTACCCATACGATATAATATACATATATAATGTAGTAACCTGATTTATGGTATTCTTCTTGCAGTTTCACGATGGTGTCCTGGGCATCGAATCCAGAGTTGATGGCCAGAGTTTTTGGGATGATGAGCATAGCGTCTGCGAAAGCTTGTACGCCGAGACGGGCTTTACCTTTAACAGTGAGTTTAAACTTCTGTAGTACTTCGTGGGCGGCTATTTCAAATGCTCCCGCTCCGGCAATAACTGACTTGTCTTCAATGGCATTCTTTACCGCTCTCAAACCTGTTGTCACAAGTATTAAAGTATTAACGTATGAATAGACGTGGATATAAAAAGGAAAATAGGTATATTAAAAAATGTGTAATAAAAATAAACTAATTATTCAATATTTAATATATTTTAATTCTTTTACTATTAATAATATATATATATTATATATAGCTTTAACAATTTTATAATATTTTACTATAATAAATATGATTAATTACAACAACAAAATTATATACTGTATTTAACAAATATTTTAATTAAATATTATATGTATTTAGTTGTTTTAAAAAAAACAATCATTTATATTTTTATATTTATAATATATAAATACTTTATTCAACAATTATTATGGTATCCTTTTATTAATATTAATATAAATTAGGTAGTTTTTATAAAATAATATAGCTTCATGGTCATGATTGACCTACTTTTTTAACATATGTAATTAACTTGATTGAAAAATATGCTAGGGTTATATAATCATATATATTATCAATATATCCTGTAATTTTTAATGAAATATAATAAAAATCAAAATAGAAATTTACTAATTTTTAAATAATTTTTAATAAAAAAAACAAAAAGTTATGAAAAACAATTGTCTACAATACTTTAATTTTAATTTAATTTTAATATTAATTTCTATATTTATAAAGTATTAATTTTTAATAAGTTATAATAATGATAAATAATATCTTATACAATTATACTTTATATTATATGATATTAGAATATATGAAATTGTCTTATAAAAATTCACTAATTTCATTAGTTTATATTTACTTTCTGTAATTCATACCATTGTTAAAATTATATATGTAAATAATGATTACATTTAATTTTACTTTTTATATAAATATTAAAACTTGTTAGAATATTAACGTTTTCATAATATTTTACAAATGATTATTTTATTTGTTTGTAAAATATTATAGAATAACATGATTTTAAAAATAAATTTTAAATATAAATAGGATAGATAGTTGATATAATTTATTACATTTATAATACATTTATAATATATTTCAATTGTAAAATAAAATAATAATACTAATATATTAATGAATGAATACAAAAAATGATTTTAAATTATTATAAATTGTAAATTACAATAGTAAAAAAAACTTTTAATAATACATAATTATATAAATATATTTTTTTTGTAATATTTAATAATAATTACATTTAATTATATAAAATATTATTATATATAAATTTTATATTATAAAATATATATTGAAAATACATATTAAATTTGTAGTCTTAATATACTTCATTATTTTAGTCTTATAACTATTAATATCAAACATAAATTATATGAAATAATTAATGTTGTGATTATATTCAAATAATCAGAAATAGTTATAGAAAAATCAACTAATGTGGAAGAAATAACAAATTACAATATTTCACATGTAAAGTTATAGATTTTAGCTATATTTTATATTTTGTTGATATATACAAATATTTGAAAACAATAATTGTTAGTAGTTTGATGACAAATATTTTCTAAATAATAATATTAATATTTAATTTATAATAATAATTTATTTGTATAATTTATAATAATAATTGTTAATTAATTTTAAAAAAATATTTAATATATATAATTAAAATAACATTATTAATTATTTTGTAATAATTTGAAAGATACCCATCTACAATATGATCATCTAACCGTCTCTTATGGCATCTTTGATTTGAGTTAAAGTAAACTTGTTTGGTCCTTTAATTAAGAGTGTAACGGAATGGGCGTTCTTACATTTCTCAACATAGGTATATTTATCTTCTCCCTAAAAATCATAAAAAGATATTATAGGTTATAATATATAAACTATATATAATATCTTTATATATACTTTATATTATAAAAAATCATAATACGAAATTATAGGTTTATAATACATATAAACTTTACATAATATCTTTATATATACTTTACTAAATGCTATAAAGACAGATATATAATACTGTGACATACCAAGATGTGTTCGTATACAAGGCCCGAGTATCCGAGACAATCTTCAGTGAGATCATCTAAACAGTTCATCGCCATACCTCCGCAAGCCTCTACCATACGTTCCATGTTCCTACGCTTGGCTCTGCGTAATCCCATGATACCCTCGCGGGCTAACATGTCCAGAGACATTGGATCTATTCCCTACATTGAGAACGGTATTAATATATTTACATAGGTATTCATAATTTACAAATAACATTAAATATATATATAATTTTTTACGTGAAATACTTCTTTATATAATTTAAATTTTGTTCAGGGATATATTTGTAGTTGAAAATTAAATATATCTATGGTCATAATTAAAGAAAGATCATCTAAGATAAATAAATGTATTAATTGATAATGTATATGAAAAAATATACCTAGTATAATACTATAATTATGATGTTAACTATTTAATTATTTATTTAAATGATAAATAAGTATAAGAATTCTTAAAATTATGATTTAATAGTGTATTTATAACTAGAAGTAAACAAAATAACATTACTTTACCTTTTGGTTGATGACTACAAAGTTCTTAGTTTTGTCGTTGCCGCAAACTTTTCGCTTTAATTCCAGAATCTTCTCGACCTTGGCATCTGTGAACTCACGCTCGGCCTGCACTAAGATCTCTCTCTCTTTGGCACTTTTGTAGAAGAAACCACTGTTCACTTCACTGTAAATAGTATATCATCGTATTATGACTCATATCTATAGATATTCACTAACTGAAAGATAATTTTACATTTTTTCTGTTCCTATTAGCTATTTTTATCATTGTAATAACAGTAATACTATTCTTATTATTTAAATAAAATAGGTATTAAAACTTCCAAAAATATCTATTTACGGATGCCAATTTATAATAACTACAATCAATCAATACAAATTATTCCAAACCTCTTTTCGTATTCCAGAGAAACGTTGCAAGTCAGGATGAACGCGTTCTCGACCCGCTTCGGCATATCGGGATGGCGACAGCCGTGATCCATGACGATACCCCTGATGAAGTCGGTGTCCATGTCGGTCTTGTGCTGCATCTCCTGTATTTCTATCATGTGCAGATCGATGGGCGTGTTCTCCTTGTGTATGGCGAGTACGGCATCCACTACGTGTTCGGTGAGAAGGTCGGCGAGGTCACTGTGTACCTTGGTGCGCAGGGATGTACGCGATACGTTGACCAGCATCTCACGGCCCATGTCGGAGCACACTTTCATCTCTTCGAGCAGTTCGAGCACCTTGGTTTTGGCCAAATCGAAACCTTCGGTTACCAGACGTGGATGTAAACCCTGGCGGATGATGGAGTTTATACTACGCGTGCATTATTTAGATTATGTTAATATAAGGTTAATTATTAATTATTTTTAAATATTTATAATTTCACGATATTTATCAATTTAACTTATTTTTAATTAATACTTTATGAGATAATTATGAAGATGTGTTATTATAATCAAATTTATATAAATAAACGATTACGAATAAGTATAATAATGATGAAATAATTGTTTTAAATAGATAAAATTAATTGTAACCATTTAATAAATATTATCCTAAATTAACCAGAGAACATTTAAAAATAAATTACGAAATAAACCTCTTGAATATAAATATCAGCTTGTTTCAACAAATCTCCGATGAGTAAAACATTTGATGTGGTACCATCACCTGTGATGTCATCCTGTGCGGTTGCAACTCTAGCAATCAGACTAGCAGTTGGGTGTTGAATTTGCTGAAATTTGTTAATTTATAGATAAAGAAAGTCTATTTTACTATATATAATTGTTTAATTAATATATCACTAAATGATGATTACTAAATATGTATATCATGTAATTAATATGTTTACATGATTTTGATGATTATTTATATTTGGAAATAATAATATATATTAAATAATATTTAGAAATACTTATTTATATATAAATAAAGGAAATACATATAAAATGGGAAATATATATTATAATAAATATAGTTAAAAAGTTATTAATTATAAGCCTAAATATTATTATAAAATACAATATGTACAAATATACATTATATAAATATTATAATTTATGTATTTTTATTGATTTCACTTTTCAAATTGAATTTAATTAATGACAATTTAGTATGATATTGATATAAATAACAATATATAACATCTCATAATATAAATATATATATTTTATTTTCATTCATTTCGAAAAATAGAATATCAATAATTAATAACTATTAGTTACTAAATCGATCAACATACTATCATAATAACTATGTTATTTTCAACACTTTACTTGATCTATACATTAAATGTAAAATTATAAAAAATAGGAAAAAACAGTGAATATCTTTATAATAAATCTAATTTAATTTGAAAATTGTATTTACAGGAGAAAGTAACTAGTTAGCTAATGTGGAGTAATAATTAGTATATTGGTTGTTTCGTTTTAGTATTAAGTATCAATTAGATTATTTACACTAATATATATATATATATATTATCAAAGTTCAGTGAACGAGATCACTCCACACGAGTTCACTGGTATTCCAGGAGGAAGTCGGCACATATAATTCTCTTTATAATACAATATTTGAAAATATCCTTTTTCGGAATATATATTAAATAATGAAACATCGACAAATATTGAATATATGTTCAGATTAACTTCAATTTAATATGTGCCAATATCGTATTTTAGCCAGTTTTTATTGATATTTTATTTTATGGTATATTTAAGAATAATTCATTTAAAAGTTATGGAAAAATCTTTTTTGAATTATCTCTAGTAATTAGTTATTATAGGTTATAATTTATAACCTATATTTAAATGTATTATATTATGAAAAAAATGATCTGATATCATTACAATGAAGTTATAAGAGTTATAGCAACATATATTTAAAATATCGCACACGATAAGTGCTACTATAATTAATTCATATATATATTTCTAAAATATCATGAAATTGTGTATATTTTATGATATTAATTATTTTTCTTCAACAATGTAAACATATATATTTATATATTATATAATATGAAAAATATTATCATATTAAATATTTTTAAATAGAAATTATTTAAGTATAAATTAATAATTTATACTTAAATAATTTCTATACTAATTTCTATTTCAATAATTTGTATACTGTATAATGAATGAAATATAAAATGAAAATTCATAGAATATATACATTTGTATGCAATTTAATATATTTTTAGCACCCCCACTTTATTTAAAGCGGACTCAACTGACTTATTTTTAAATATTTGCGGCTATGCCTCTTATTCGCGATAATAATCATTAATGTATACAAAATATAAAAATATTGTTTATAGAAAACGAATGTGTAATGGTTACAGAAGGAAGTCGGTACATTTATAATTATGTTGACATTAGATCACCAGTCACATTGAAATATGTGACGCCGAATCACTATAGATATTGAGAATATCGAATACGGCACACTTTGTTTTTATTACGTTTGCCGAATTCAACTTTACAATATTTTATAAGTATCACTTTGTAATTTAAAATTAACAACTAATTGTAATATATATTTTATGATATATGCATCATTTTCACTCTTCATATTAGAGTATCATATAAAGTTTATATATGATATAAACTAATGCATCAATTACCAAAACTAGAATTTAAAATGTCATATTATAAGTCCTAATCAATACAAACGGGGCATATTACTCATATATAATATTAGATATAGAACATTGATACTATGTGACGCTATTTTATTCTAGCGGATATTCTAATTTCAACCTATTTATATGTGTTTATTTGAATTATCTTGAAGCAGGCGGCCTATTGTTATTATACGAATGTCAGAGTTCAAGGCAGTCGGTACTTATATATGCACTACTGTACATTATATGCATTATAGGATATATCTTATAGGCTCACTTGGAGATATAAATTATATCATATAATGCAGCTGAAAAAAAACAGTATAATAAAAACAAAACAAAGAAATCACACAACCCCAAAATAAAAATTGAACTCTGACAGTCTAATAATAATAATCGGCGGCCTGTTTTAAGATTCACTGTTAATTTAAATGTGACGACTACATTTAAAATATAACAACTATTTTGGTTACTTTACTTTTAATATAATATAATATTTATAATATAATGTTATATTTTAAATGTAGTCGTCACATTTAAATAAACAGTGAATCTTAAAACAGGCCGCCATATATTAAATATATATTTTAGTTATATATTAATTATTAAGTAAAGTACATAGTTTTTAATATATTATAATTTAACAATTTATTAAATAATATATATATATAATTAATATATTATTTTAATTATTAAATTAATATATTATTAAATATATATTAATAATTTAATAATTAAATAATATAATCATTAGTTTACCATTTCATGTAAAAGCACATTTCCATCTTTAGTCAACTTAATATCTCCAGATCCAGATACTAACCTATAAATAATATAAGTAATTAAAAAGTGTACTTATATAGGTATATAAGATTAATTGTTGATATTCTAGATTATTCTTAAATTAATATAAAATAAAAACACACACTTGTATTGAAAAATATTAAATACCGGTAAATAAAAAGTTAAATACTTACATTTTGAGTGTACCTTTAGGACCCAGATTTGTTCTAAGCACATCCATAAGACCTTTGGCAGCACTTATATTAACAGCTAAAGCTTGAGCAGCATTAGCTACTTCAGCTTTAGGATTTAGATATTTAATAGCAGACATGTTAAAATGTGCTTATAGAATTTATGAAATATTCTAGATCTTTGTCTACACTGTTGTATAGGTGTCACTGCAAATTTAAAAACATAATCTGGTCAAATCGTACTGTTTTCAAAAGAAGTCAAATTAAAACATGCAAAATCTTATAAACGTCATACTTTATCATTTGCGTGTATCATTAAGCCACTATAAATTAATGTGTTTATTTATACCATAATGTATGTATTATGATTAATAATACCACGGTTTCATATATATATATATATATATATATATATATATATAGAAATGTTTAGTTATATAGAAATTGTAATTAAATAGGAATTAAATGATAACGGTAAGTAAATAAATGAATAATGTATAATGAACCATACATTTATAGTTTACCTAAATACAAATCTATTTAATAAACAATGTAATATAATAATAATATGTAGCCTAATTTAGTAGACCTTATAAATTACCTATATTATAAACAAATTTGTAAACATTATATACATAGGTAGGCATATACATATACATACCTACTTGTACATGCATTTTACTATTTTAATAATGTGTCTATTTAATGCAATTGATATATATATATATATATCTGGTCGGTTAGATTCTGTATTGTAAATACAGCATATGAAATAAACATAGGTAAATTACATGTAAATTACAATGTAAATTACATGGTGTAATCATGTATGTATCAGGAACATATACATTGTTATATTATTATAATATTAGACAAATATTTACTTGTTCATACATTGAACATCGTAATCAGTTCAGTAAGTATTACCATATCCTTATTAGGCTTATTATAATATCATATAAAACTTTCATTCCGTGGAAAGTTGGCTATTCACTTATTAATTAGGTTATACCAGTAATACCAAAGGGCTTTAGTATTACTCTGGGAATTACCTTGATCCTTGATAAAATTGTTAAATGTATGTATAATATATATTGATATATAGGATACTATAGTATATAGTATATACTATATGCCTATCATATGTATAATAATTATATTAAGTATACTAAATGTAATATTTAGAATATAGGTGTTTATTAACAAATATGTAACCAATAGATATCCTATACTCACTTTGGATATTAGTTACTACAATATAATATTAATGACACATAGTAATAGTAATAGTAATTAATAATATTATGTAATCAGTAAACAAAAATAAGAATGAATAATATTTTATAAATATCGAAAAGTATTTTATAAAAAAGTATATTTTATTATAATATTTGTCTTATATTATTATTCATCGAAGTAATTGATTTATGTATAGAGTCAACATTACATATAAACTGGGAAATGGAATTTACTCTGTAATCGGCATCATAACGATTCCCTTTGCTATAGTATATATATATATATATATATATATATATTTATATGTATACCTGTCCTTACTATCAGGTTATACATAAATGAATAACAGGATTTTTCTAACATTTTCAGGATTATCTATTTTTATTTCTTCAACGAATACAATACCAAAACTATTTCTATTGGATTCATAGATTTACATAAAACAAATATCTACGTATGCATTACCAGCACCGTCTCGAGTAGTCATACATATTATAGGCTACATATATCATATATAATAGTTTCATTACTTCATTGAGTTGAAAGCTAAATTAAATATATGTTAATTGTATAGTTAATTATATACTTATAATATATACTAATATATCTATATTGATTGAATATCATCTTTATAGTACAATAATATATCGATATATCTATCAAATGTAATATATATGGAAAAAATGGTATGTAATTATAACGTTATTTATATTATTATGACGATTGTATATATATATATTATATATATATTACATGTATTACCTATATATAACACACATTTTTCAACTAATATCATAATATAATATCAACTAAGTTTATTTTAAAAATGGAATTATAAAATAATAGTGATAAATTGTACACGATATTATAATATAGTATGAGACTATAGTTTATATTCAAACAATATTTGAATAACTATCAGACTTGTTTATTTTTACGGTAACTGTAAAACGTTTTTTTTGACAACCATCAAAGAAGGAAAATGTCATACTATGGGCACATATGTCGCCATAATAGTTTTGCAAACACTATCATGCAAAACAAAGTTGAAGGTGCAAGAAGAAGAGGTCGCCCAAAGAAAGACTGGATGTCAAACATCACTCTGTGGACAAACAATACGTTAGATGAACTGTTGGAGAAGACGAGGGATAGAAACAGATGGAGAAAAGTTGTTATTGTTGCAAGCAACATGATTCCCCCTACGATGCATGCGTCACGGGATTAAAAGTAAGTTAAAAGTAAGTGAAAACTTTTAATTTCTTTAATTTTATAATTTCGTATTATATTAAAATATAACCAATGTCCTTGATAATATTCTAGTGATTCATAAACAATGGCTGCTAGACATGAATTTATAAAATATGCATTATAACATGGAGATCCCTGATTATACTTATAATGTCTGAGATCGATATTTCCTCGTATAGATATATCTATAGTTATAACTATCTATAACTATTGTTACTACATGCGAATTACTTCATGACTAATGACAATGATTTTGCGAAGGAATGATATGTCACTTAAGTGACATTGTGTTACAATTACATATCAATACAATTGTATACATAGAGCTAGAGAGAAATCCTTTATATCTAGCTCTATGCTTGTATCTATTTACGGGCACTTTTAATACTGAATAGTTTGAAATATAACTAACAATAATTATATTCTTAAAACAAACACTATACATTAAATATTTATTGTATTCAAAAATGTATATAATTTTCATTTATAAGATAAATATATTTTGAAAATTGACATGTAGGACGTAAGTACCTAACAAATATAAACTTAATATAATTAAAATAGATAGTTATAAGTACAGGTGGCGTAACTTTTCATTAATTTAGAGCAACAGTTTCTTGGAATTTGCGGAGTTACATAGATTTCCATATGAATATATTTTCTACTGATGACCATATGCATATTTTTCAAAGATAATTGCGTCACAATTACAAGAATTATTATTATAAAATAATTTTATGAATTAAACTAAAATGTTCTGTTAATTATATAATTTATTTATATATGTATATATAATAAATGTAACTAATACTAATACAAATATTTTATAATATTATTAATATATGAGATTTAAATCTAATAATTATTAGATTTAGAGTGTACAATTATGCATTTATCATTACGTGTTTTAAAATAGTACGGAATGAACAATATTCCAATAATATAAATTTATAACAATATTAATCCTTACTATCTTTGTATTCTATTATTCAAATTATTTGAAAAAATAATAGATTTATACCCTTTAAATATAAATATATGGAAAAACCTACACTATTTATTTAAGAAATTATAATAATTTATAATTAATATATATTAATAATATAATACAAATTATTTCAATCATATAAATAATCCTTTTGTAATATTATTTAATAAAATATGATAATTTAATAAATATATAATTTTTAATTTATTTAAATTTAATTTATTATGGCTTTATCTAGTGAATATGTTACCATGGTTATACAATATTTATTTTATTGTTATCATATCATATTTGACGATATTAGTTACATGTTTAATATACTTATGTTTATACTCATAACTAATAATATTAAATAATCAAATTAAAATAAAATCAATTAATTTAATTATTGAATATTTGTTGATATAAATCATGTATATTTTATATATTAGTATCAATATTCTATGTTTTGTACTAATTCAATGTTGGTATAAATTATACTATAACTTATTATATTAACTCGAAATTATTTTTGAGATGTATAGTATACTATATACTTAGTAGCCTACTCGTATACTACCATACAATAATAATTATTGTAACAATATACAATAATACATATCATTTAACTTAATAAAAATTATATTATATACTATATAATATAGACATACTATGTCACATACTATGTGACATAGTACACACATTTTTGCAAAATATCTTTGCATAGTGTTTACATACATAATTATTTTGATAATATTTTTTTTTTCAAACATTTACAATTGGAACGTTTCTATTAGATTCTAATAATTAGATAGTAGATTTCTATAGTTATTTAAATCTATATATTCAAAATGATTATATATTTAAAAACATTAATAATTTAAACAATCATTGTAACATGTAAAATAACATATATGAAATATTTGTTTAAGGAAAAATCTTTCAGTTACCATGACGGTTTTCTCTATTTAAGCAGTTATCGATAGTTTATTGATATGACAACAATACATGACAAATAATTTATATATAATATTGATATAGATAGATAGATAGATAGATATAGTTTATTGGAGTAATTTAATTTCGTTCTTTTTTTTTCATTTAGTTTTATTTTTCGTTTTCTTTCTTCGTTATCAAAATGGTTTCAAAATAAGACCTTGGTCTTTTCAGGTTGTTTTATCAAAATTGTAACATATATATATAATAGTAATATTTTTAGAAAAAATAAGCTTAGGAAATATATTTAACTTATGTAATTTTAGTAACACTAACATTTTAATTTTTACATCTTTCGTAGTATGGCACTAGTTGTTCTTTTTAAATTTGAAATAAAAATCCATTTATTTAATTATAATTAATTTAATTATCATAGGTACCTACTTATATTAATTCCAAAGTAAGTTATACACTATAAGTTATACCATATAATTTATAAACAAATATTAATTAAATGCTTATAATACTTTTAATAATATTTATAATATATATTGTAAATATGATTTATTTAATAGATACATAATTTATGATAAATAATTAATATTACAAAATACATTTTTATTTCAAATACTTGAACACAATTTTAAATTAAATTTTGTAATATATAATTTAATCCTTATCATATGATATGATATTCATATAGCTTATGAATTTATTGATATTACTATACTAATTAGGAAGTGTTTTTTAAAATAATTATTATATAATAATTGTTGCATACTTCTTTTATTATAATATTTGTATTCAATTATTGAATCAATGTTTGAGTATTTCTTATATTTATTATTTTATATAATTTACGTATTTCAATAGTATTTTAATAGTATAATCATAATACTACATTTATATTTAAGTTATGATATATCCATAATTGATTAACATTATATTGGTTTATTAATAGTATACTGCAATATTAGGGATCCATACATATAGAGATCCTATAGGATATATAGATATATATAGTATATATACATTTAAGTTATTTTTGCTTTACTTTTTTAATAATATATTTAATATTACAGTATGTATATAGCACCTTGTGTAGCAGTAGATCTTCTGGGAGTCGTCTCCGTTCCGCAAGTAGTCAGTTATTAGTTTAGTAATAGTTATAGTAATAGTTATAATGCGTTAAGTTTGATAGTTAAGTAAAGAATGCCTCGAGGATATGATAAAGGATCCTTTAGTATAATATAGTGGGCGGGTCTGTTTATAGTAGTGGGCGTGTCTAAGCTATATTACATTATTCATCATTTAATAACTTTTATTTAAATTTATTTATGCATTATTGTGCGGACCAGTAGAATTCGGAACATTTTTGTTGTTAGTTATACCTAAGATTTTGCGAAGAGATTCCTTCGGAAAATCTTTGGTTATAACCATATATACTGTATAACTTATACGAAAACTGTTTAGAATTAGCCATTCAAATAGGTTACACTTATACAGATACTTATTCACAATAATATTTTTAAATATTTACATCCGTTATATACCAGCATCGAAGAAACATTTCAATACATTCGAATATATATAAAATATATGATATTCTGAATGCAAATATGTTTACAAGTATGATATACCAAGATAAAAGTATTTATATATTAAAAAGAATACCGATACCTCATACGACATGTTGATTATACTACCTGGACTCATAGTGTTACGTTCCTCTAACCACTATATTACTGCAGAGTATCGAAGTGGTTACTAAAATGGTGCCTCATTTGCGTACTTATAGATGTATAGTCTAAAGTCTAGAGTTTAGTGTTTACCAGTTTCATACTAAACACTATATATACATATTCCCTTCACTCCATATATGGATATATATATATAACATTTTTAAATATTATATTACAATTATGAAAAAAATGTATTAATTATATTTCATACTTTGTATCGGATGCTAATACGGGAATCACAAATATTTGTTTTAGTTTTGTTTTATTATTTCTTTTATATTCGCGTTTATCGTTCATTTTAATATCCATTTTTATGTAATGTTATTGTATTTCCTAATGAAGATGATGAAATATGACATTACATTACTGTTGGGAGATATAGAATTAAAAAAGCTAATCGTTTTCACTGATTCTCCCTAGATAGTGTCTATAAACTGAATTCATTCATTCATATGTATATATATATATATATATATATATATATATATATATATATGTGAGATCGGGCTATATGCATGGCCCCTATATGTGAATAGACTACACAGAATAAACTTCTATCATTACTAAGCTGCGAATTATCTTCACCACTATTAAAGACTTAAATAAAAACATAAATCTATATTATTTATTATTATATTTTTTATTAGTATATGATTATATTATTCTATTATTTATTATTATATGATTTATTATTATATTATTATATGATTTATTATTATATTATTATATGATTCTATTATTTACTATTATATGAATTATTATTATATTATTATATGATTCTATTATTTACTATTATATGATTTATTATTATATGATTATATGATTCTATTATTTACTATTATATGATTTATTATTATATGATTATATGATTCTATTATTTATTATTATATGATTTATTATTATATGATTCTATTATTTACTATTATATGATTTATTATTATATGATTATATGATTCTATTATTTACTATTATATGATTTATTATTATATGATTATATGATTCTATTATTTACTATTATATGATTTATTATTATATGATTATATGATTCTATTATTTACTATTATATGATTTATTATTATATGATTTATTATTATATTATTTATTATAATATGATTTATTTTCTAATCGCAAATGATTACCCCCCGCCAGGTTTTGAGATGGAACTTCTGGTCATCAACGATCAGGGCCACCAGTACAGTAAATTCCAACAAAATCTCAGTCTGTTCAGTTAGTAACGTATAGTCTACAGCAGCGGTAGGATATCATCTATATATACTAGTGTAAGATTCGCCATTTCGTCTAATAGCTTCACGTTACTCTTGAAAATTAATTCTTTATTATACAATAATGATATTAATGATACTATTTATTAGAAGAATTTTGTTTGTTTTCTGTTTCGATTCCAAGTTTACACTTCTTATATAATTGTGTATAAATAAATGATCGGCTCTCATTAAAACCATAGATGCCTTAACATGAGAGCGGCTTCGAAGGGACATTAGAGCCATATATGGTCATAAGTTAAAACTTCACCTAAGTTCCTGGATGGGATGAAAGGACTCCACGTAAATAAAAATAACAATAACAATAACAATATGTTTTTTCATCTTAAATTCAGAACATAATAATTCAAAACAATAGGGTATATTTCTGTTATTTTCACCCGTTACATTAGCAATGAACGCCTAGTTTTCATCGTATATATACATATATTAATCGAACATTTTTTTTACATTTTAAAAGCGTATAATTTCGTACGAATTTAGATTATAATTAACGCCGTTGTAAATTGAAATAACTACTTATGTAGATAGCGCTTTATGTTTGCGTACACACTTTATTTGATGAGCGCATATGTGCACTTGACATGATTATCGAAACAAATTTCTTTGCTCTTTAAGCGCCGAATATTAAAATCAAACGGATATCGATATCTTTATAATAACTCATTGTTCGAGCTGCTCTTAATTCGATCGATATCGTTTAATTAACGAAGAACTTGCTGATATGTTAATATATAATAAATAGTAATATAAATAGTAATATATAATAGTAATACCAGTTTAAATTGATAATTAATTCGAATAATATAATATGTACGATTGTAATGCGCATCGAAACCCCCCCCCCCCGCCTGAAATAGAAACGGTCAATATATAATAGTTATAAATCGATAAATATCTTATTTTAATTTTAATAATAATACGATCGTAACCCCCCGATTACGCAGAAACGGAGACCATCAGGCACGAGCCCCAACATTCGAGGAAGAAAAGATCGGTCGTGAAATTCGACGAAACCTACGACAGTTAGTGATATTAATTAGTTAACGGAGTATAACGAGCACTCCGCCACTATAACGCAGCACTATTTGTGTATAATAAGCGCTTATTTTGTGTATAATAAGCGCTTAGTTTGTGTATAATAAGCGCCTAGTTTGTGTAGATCGAACACGCTATACGTTTACGAATAGTGTCAGGAGTGGCCTCGTCTTTATACTTCATTGATATCACATTGTTAACATAGAGCTATTCGATACCGTCGATGATAATGTTTAGATATCGTCTAATCGCACAATACGCCTATCGTATATCATTATTATCGTATATTTGTTATTACTGTAAACCCGATGTTAATTTTTGTACCATGTCGATTTCGGTATCAATTCATATCTATTTCATCATGCCGCAAAATACTTTTTTGTAGAGCAGCCTTAGTCGCTAATCCTTAGCGATAAGCCCTAGTGTCTAAGCCATAGTTTCGGGTTATAGTATAGGCTGATGGTACACACTCACAGTTATATCTATACAATATAAATTAGTTACTCGTATAGATCACAATGGTGATATTACACACACACCACTACACACACCACTACACACACCACTACACATACCACTACACACACCACTGCACACACCACTACACACACCACTACACATACCACTACACATACCACTACACACACCACTACACACAACACTACACACACCACTACACACACCACTACACACACTACTACACACACCACTATACACACCACTACACACACCACTACTCATACCACTACACACACCCCTACACATACCACTACACACACTACTACTACACACCACTACACACACTACTACACACACTACTACTCACACCACTACACACACCACTACACACACTACTACTCATACCACTAATTTACATATATATAAAATTCGCTCTATTAGAAAATTTATAACTAAAAAATCATGTTCTATTCTAATAAACTCTCTTATTTTTTCTCGTCTCGACTACTGTAACTCTTCTCTGCTCTCTTCCTTCTATATCGATATCTAAAATTGATCGTATTATTCGTGCTTCTACTAGACTTACTTTTAATTTATCTTATTCTGATTATACTACCTCTGTCTCTTCACTTATGTCCTCACTTAAATGGTTAACTTTTAAAAATCGTTGCCTATTTAAACTTCTATGCCTCACTCACAAATTATTACTTACGCACCAACCAATTTACCTGTATAACCTATTAGATCCTATTAATCCTCTTAACTCACTTAGGTCTACTAGAACCATTCGACTAAAAACGCATCCTTACAAAAAAAAGATATTTGGTGGTAGATCGTTTAAATGCATGTCCCCTATTAATTGGAATTCCATTCCAATTAATATAAGGAATATCAATAATCACGCCACCTTTAAAACTCGACTAAAATTATTGTTATTACGTAGGCAGCACTGAATGCTATATAAATCTAAATTATGACTATTATTATTTTATTATCGTTCATTATCGTTTCTTGTTCTCGTTTGTTTATTATTATATATATTTATATTTATACTCATCCATAGCAACTGTTTTGCTGAATATCTGTATATTGTCTATACACTTTTGAGATATGTTTTTATATATTTAAGTGTTTAAATAAACCATTACAATTACAATTACAATTACACACACCCCTACACACACCACTACACACATCACTACACACACCACTACACACCACTACACACACCACTACACACACCACTACACACACCACTACACACACCACTACACACACCACTACACACACCACTACACACACTACTACACACACCACTATACACACCACTACACACACCACTACACACACTACTACACACACCACTATACACACCACTATACACACCACTACACACACCACTACACATACCACTACACACACAACTACACACACCACTACATACACCACTACACACACCACTACACACACCACTACACACACTACTACACACACCACTACACACACCACTACACACACCACTACATACACCACTACACACACCACTACACACACCACTACACACACTACTACTCATACCACTACACACACCCCTACACATACCACTACTCACACCACTACACACACCACTACTCACACCACTACACACACTACTACTCACACCACTACACACACTACTACTCATACCACTACCATTGATATAAAGAAAGTGGATAAGCAATTGAATGTATTGTATGCACTATCCTAGCTGCAGTCGAAATCCACTATCTGGCCCACTACTTTTTATTTATAATAATATTTATTTATACATATATATATTGATAATTTCTACTAATTTTAATGTACTATCTATACTAAAAATATAATTATATATTTAAAATACATCATATCAACATTCCTAGTAATTTTGTGTATTTAATTTGAAGATATCATACTATTTTATTGAAATTTATAATCTAAATCCATTGATATAGATAGAGGTCACTTTAATCTATTTCGACGAAAAGCCTACTGTTTTAATATTTGACATATATATAATATGACTAATATCCAATCAAAATCATGATACTATTTTATTAATTTATCGATAAAAGTGTCATTCACGTGTCTATCTTTTACATGCATTGCGTAACTCAATTGCTTATCCACTTTCTTTATATCGATGACTTATACATACACCACTACACATACCCATACACAAACCTCTACATACACCCCTACACATCCCTACACACATCCCTAACACACCCCTAAACACACCCCTAAACACACCCCTACACACACCCCTAAACACACCTCTAAACACACCCCTACACACCCCTACCACACCCCTAAACACACCCTAAACACTCCCCTATACACACCCCTAAACACACCCCTACACATCCCTAAATACACCCCTACACACCACTACACACACCCCTAAACACACCCCTAAACACCCCTAAACACTCCCCTACCACACCCCTAAACACACCCCTAAACACTCCCCTACCACACCCCTAAACACACCCCCTACACATGTAGAACGCTCGCAGAAGAACGTAGAATGCGTGGACACGATGCGTCTGACCAGCGACGGGGAGAACATCAACGCTGAGATAGCCGACGTCTCAGAGACTGTCAAACTTCTCTGTCATTTCTGGTTATACCTCTAACTTATAGTATAGTATAGCTTACACTAGTCGTTCTATGGTAATGTTGTTACTATATACGCTAGATGTTATTGAGAATATATGATACAGTGTGTAATAGAGTGTGTTATGCAGACATTAATATAATATATGTTGATAACTATTTTGTGGTGGTGGTGGTGGTGGTGGTGGTGGTGGTGGTGGTGGTGGTGGTGGTGGTGGTGGTGGTAGTGGTAGTGGTAGTGGTAGTGGTAGTGGTAGTGGTAGTGGTAGTGGTAGTAGTAGTAGTAGTAGTAGTAGTAGTAGTAGTAGTAGTAGTAGTAGTAGTAGTAGTAGTAGTAGTAGTAGTAGTAGTAGTAGTAGTAGTAGTAGTAGTAGTAGTAGTAGTAGTAGTAGTAGTAGTAGTAGTAGTAGTAGTAGTAGTAGTAGTAGTAGTAGTAGTAGTAGTAGTAGTAGTAGTAGTAGTAGTAGTAGTAGTAGTAGTAGTAGTAGTAGTAGTAGTAGTAGTAGTAGTAGTAGTAGTAGTAGTAGTAGTAGTAGTAGTAGTAGTAGTAGTAGTAGTAGTAGTAGTAGTAGTAGTAGTAGTAGTAGTAGTAGTAGTAGTAGTAGTAGTAGTAGTAGTAGTAGTAGTAGTAGTAGTAGTAGTAGTAGTAGTAGTAGTAGTAGTAGTAGTAGTAGTAGTAGTAGTAGTAGTAGTAGTAGTAGTAGTAGTAGTAGTAGTAGTAGTAGTAGTAGTAGTAGTAGTAGTAGTAGTAGTAGTAACACAACTTGACCCCTACGCGACCTCTGCAGCAAGGAACCCGTACAATCGAGACGAGACGCCCGTATCTGGTACAAGTTTGTCAGGGTGGAGCCCACACAGGCCGACGGACACACTGGAGTAAATCCACGCCTGGTTAATACCAGCGATCGGCTTTACTATAAGATATAATTTGCAATATAAAACTGCCTGTGTGGCTCAGTGGCTAAGGCGTCAGACACACAAGCAGTGGGACACGGGTTCGAGCCTCGTCCTGACCGTTTATTAATTTTATAAAATGGGTCTTAAAATATTATTTAGAAGTGATCTTATATAATTGTGTATAAATAAATGATCGGCTCTCGTTAAAACCATGGATGCCTTAACATGAGAGCGGCTTCGAAAGGACATTAGACCCATATTTGGTTATAAGTGAAAACTTCATCTAAATTCTTGGACGGGATGAAAGAACTCTACCAAATATAAATAACAATAACAATTATAACTACGAATAGTTATATAATGTTTTATTCGAATACAAATAAAAAATCATAAAATCAGTTTATTGTGAATATAAATATTTATGTAACGCTTTACTTAAATACGAATACAGCAACTCGGTGCATTCGAATACACATACACATACCACCATAGTATAAGATATATTTCACGAAGAACATTAGAAGCGAACTGTGTATTTATTAATTAAAACTAAAAACCCATAATAAATGATGATTATCATTATCATTAAGCATTATTCAAATGCATGAATAATTGATTAACTAATGTAGGTTATCTGTGTAGTACACATCGTACTAAAGAATTCTCTATTATTACCTATACACTACACTTAGTTATAACTATCATATACGCTTTAAACAGTTAATTTAGCTTCGTTAAATATTTCAATTTCATTATTATTTTCTCTCGATTTATTCCTATACATTTAAAATTTATAAATATGTATCATATATTTATAATTCCGTTGCGGCTATAATTAGCTGTTGCGCGCGTTATAATCAACGACGTACATCTAGAATACTGAGAATCACTGACACGAGAATAAACGTAAACACTGAGCATACAAATATATTAATGAGTAGGTGGCTTTCCTAGCGAGCAAGTGGTGCACTAAATCATCATCACAATACCCCCATACACTAGAACTATTTATTTGTTTATTAAAATCTTATATATATATAAATATATTGATATATATATATAATACAAATAGCTCGCCTCACAATACAAATGGACCCCTCGAGAAGTCATAGAATACATGTTATAAATAACTGTGTGAGGGACAATACAATGTAAATAGTAATATTTTTTTCTCGTTTTTTGATTCGTAATTTATTAAGTTCTCGATAATCACAAGAGAAAAATACGAACTAAACCCACTGCAGCCAATAACCTCACAACCCCTACTAACCCCCAGCCACTTCCACTAACCCCACTAACCTCACTATTCCTACTAACTATCACTTCCACTATACCCACACACCCACTAACCTCACTACCCCTACTACCCCCCCCACCCCGCCACTACCCCCACCAACCTCGTTACCCCTACTAACCCCCCCCGCCACTAACCCTACTACCCCTACTACACCCACTAACCCCACTACCCCCACTAACCTCGTTACCCCTAATAACCCTCCCTGCCACTAACCTCACTACCCCTACAGCCCCCCCCCCACCACTACCTCCACTATCCGCCACTACCCCTACTACCCCCCCCCCCCCGCCGCCACTAACCCCACCACTACCCCCACCACACAGATGCATTGGAGAGCCGAGGAGTTACAGCTAGGCATGGCAGACTCGGACAACAGAGTGTTCACCCTGCTCGATAACTCGCTGATCATTGAGGACATAACATTCGGTCGGTATCCGCCCCCGCCCCTTGCGAGAATTTGCGAATATTTGGGATACTTTGCGAATATTTGGGATACTTTGCGAATATTTTCCACTAATTGCGAATGAAAATAAGCGCAGTTTTATAGATCAAACTCGTTATATGTTTGCCAATATTACCAAGCGAAGTTTTACCAATTTAGTTGTATACGTATCGTAAATTTATTCACAAATGATGATGGATTTATTCATCGGACACGAAAATACTGTTGAACAACAAAATGTTGAATGTTAAATAAGTAATAAAATATTTATAATAATGATAATATAAATAATATTTTTATTAATATTTTATGCATGGATTAGACCATATATTTCTAATATATATATATATTAATATTTATATAAAAATTATATAGTTAATTATCAGAAAAATTATATATATATTATATAATATCTAAATAATATTATTATTATTATTATATGTATTATAAAGACGTCGTAATTAATTAACTTCACCCTGTTTTACGCAATCTGTCGCTCCCCCCTCCCGCAGACGACCGCGGGGCCTACTTCTGCGCCCCGTACGAGCACCACGACCATCACCGTGTGTTGACCTTCACCTCCACCGACATGACCTTCGATAGCGCCGCTTCTATGACGATGCAGTGGAAACAAAGCGACGACCGCAGCCACTCGACGACGAACGGGCATCGCGTCGATTTCTTCCACTTCCTCGACGGTTACGCATTGAAACCTGCGATGTTGTAACAGCGTTATAACCGTACTGTAACCGTACTGTAACCATACCGTACGGTACCGGGTTTGGGTTTATTGTAACTCTCTCAGTAGGAATATACATCGTAAATATTAATAATCTAGTCTAATATATATAGATATATTAATATTTATATAAAAATTATATAGTTAATTATCAAAAAAATTATATAAATATTATATAATATCTAATAAATATTATTATTATTATTGTATGTATTATAAAGACGTCCTAATAAATAATATATATATATATATACCCGTGTGAGGTGATTAACTTGATTACTAGCATGCATCGCGTGGATTTCACCCGCCGCCTCGATGGTTACGAGTGCGCCGTTACGGGTAACCTCGTCGTCCCGTACGATACGCTTGCCTCGTACGGCTCATAAGGGGGGGGGGGGTGAATTGTCTCGACGAGCAACGCTGCTTCTATAATTACCCTGGCATTGCCTACATCTTATAATAATCATAACTCTCCGTATCCGTATTAGGTGTAGATAATAATAAAACTGGTTTAATATATATATGTATATCTTGTTCGGCATGCATAAACCAAGGCGTTTTTTTTATTAATTATAAACCCAATGTTAATTTTTGTCGTCTTGGGTATTAATTTATATCTATTTTTTCTTCATTATTTTTGTTTATTTATTTTTTGTTTACCTAATAAACTATATATTATATAATGTGATGCGATTACCTTGAATCACGCTAACTCTGGAAGGCTGCGTATTTTCAATGTAGATGTGAGCGTACAATGCATATATACTTACTATGTGTATATTTAAATGTATATTTACATGTACTATTTTATATGTATTGATAACTGCCCGCCGTGGCTCAGTTGGCTAAAGCGTTAGACGCACGGGTTTTAGGAAATGGGTTCGAACCTCGTCCGGGCCACTATAACGGCCTTAATATGTGAACGGCTTCGAAGGGACATTAAAGCTATTTAAATGGTTTTAAGTACGATAATTAGTCATAATTCCCGGATGGGATGAAATGAATCCGCTGAAATGAAAACAACAACAATAATAACAATAACAACAATAACAACAACAATAACAACTACATAAATACAACCATAACAACATAATAATAACAATAACCATAACCTCATAATAATAACGATACTCATGTTTACAGTGACAACGATTTCGCCCGAGGTTGAGTTAGGTTAGTGAACCGCTAATGTAATGCCTGGCCATCGCGAGCAGTGTTGGGCGGGGCGGGGGGTATGGCGAATACGACCCCCACATGTTGTGAATACGATTGTCTAGGTCGAATCTATTTCACATCGTCGTACACTTTAAATCATAATAACGACTAATTTATTCATATCTTTTATTATATACTACGTGTGCTTTTTCCGTATAAGTTTATCATGTACGCTAGTGTGTTAAATATGGAAACGAGTTTTGTAAATTTGCCACATATATCTTAATATCGTAATCAAAACAAACCAGAGCCGTATTCGATGCTGACCGCATTGGGCAGTATAGTGCCGCTATTGCCTGTATTATTTGATTATCTATTATATTGAATATATTATAAGGAAATATATTCAGAAGCTGTAAGTAGCGTATATTATGAATATCGTTAGTACTACAAAAATATAATTTATGGATGATAAATACGAAAATATAATAATGGTGTAATACAAGCATTCGATT
>OZ025245.1:11559460-11676960 GCA_964019155.1 Osedax fenrisi
TACTACTACTACTAATACCACCACTACTACTACTTTATAGTTCATGGTAACTGGATGGCGTTCACTGTATGGGGAGAATGGGGTAAATGTAGTACTTGCGATGAAATAGGAGAAAAGAATCGAATAGGTAATATTTTTATTTTTATAAAGCTATATATATATAATATCTATATTAAATATATAAATATATATATTATATATATATTTATATTTAATATAAATATAACACTTAATTATCATTACTTTATTTGACTCCATAATATATTATAATAATGATGTTATTTAAATAAATTATATATAAACAATATGTGTATGAACTTATTATATTTATGAACGTAGTAAAGCGCACATAGATGATGCGAATACACTGTATAATAACAATAACACCTAAATATGTGTAACTAATACATGCTCCTCATATATGTTACTAATTATTTATATATATATATATATATATTTATATATATATGATTCACTATCATACACCTAACTTGATAAAATAATAAAATCACTTTTTATATTATAATTGTTTTATTAGTTTATATATATTATATATTATTATATATTATTGAAACACGATGAAATATACCGAGGGACAATATTATTATTATTATTTTTTTTTATATATTTCTCTACTGATTTCAATAATAAATTTCTCGTGATATATTTATATAAATTATTTGCATACATACAATTTTATTACCTTAAGTATTACCTTAAGTATTCTATGAGAATGTCTACCTTTCTTACCAAATATTTGTCTACGCAAAGATATAACATTTACGCTACTAGTGTTATTCGAATTTACACACAACGACAAAGCAGCGATACCTTGAATAGGTTGTTATTTCGGACTAATGTTTAATTTATAACGTAAATTAGTATCAAACAAATGGTTTTAAATTATAATTTATATGATGAAAACCAAGTGTTCATTACTGATATTCAACAAAACAAGATGATGTTTTGAATTTAAATGATATACATACCTATGATGTGAGTGTAATATAACTTATAATGCAGGTAATTTAATAGAACAGTGAAAACATTATTATATATTTGATAAAAATTGCGTCGAACCTAAATCTATTTCATTGCCGATTGCATTGTTAGCAGCACCCCGGGTTAAAGATTTATTACGATGCATAGATACGGGGTGTTATATCGTATACGTTAATATTTAGACGAAGGTTTCCGTTTATAACGTTACAATCGAATATTGCGATACATTTTCTTATCGAGGAGTTCACTTACTACATAGAACTAGTACATGAACTATAAACTATTTATGTATTTTAATGTATATATTTTTGTTATTATTATCACCAGTATTTAAAAAATCATTATTATCATTATTGTTTAACTATTCATTGATAATTTATTTAAGAAAATACATAGTTTAAATATTTAATCGAATGTATAAAGTATAAATATATAATCGAAAGTATAAAGTATAAATATTTGCTAACATACGCTATAGAAATAAATAAAGAATAAACATTTATATTTTAAATTTATATACATATGCATTATTACATTATTACATGCATTATTACATGCATCATTACACGCATTATTACACGCATCATTACAGGTAGCATTACACGAATTATTACACGCATTAATACACGCATCATTACACGCAGCATTACACGCATTATTACACGCAGCATTACACGCAGCATTATTACACAGGTCATTGCAAAGTGAGGATCATCAACCCGAACATAGACGTTAAGCCTCGCTACTTCAAGCACGTCCTCGACCTCTACAAAGGTTACTGACCCCGTCCCCCCCGCGTACACACGTCTACATGCGTGTGTACTAGGGGCGCCGGAACTATTTTGTATGTAGGGGAGACCAACCAATCAAAATAAATTTGGTGGTAAAAGTAGGGTGGGACCAATATATAGGAGATCACTCTAGATTTTAAAATGGGGGGGGGACATATCCCCCCGCCCCCCCTTGTTGCAGCACCCCTAGTGCGTATGTACTGGATGTAAATGATGCCGAGCTTTTTAATGACGAGCCGATACTTTAATTTTCGGAAAAAAACGAGCCTCAGCCATGCCGAGACTCTAACAAAACGAGCCCGATACGAGTTGAGACTATAGACAGGTAACCGAGACTGAGACTGCATCGATGCTTTAGATTTAAGCATCATTTACATCACTAGTACAGACACATTTATATAGTGTATACACTCCACTATTCATTAGTGTACAGTTTTTCAGAATTTAATATTCAATAAACAGAGTTTGAAGTGACTTTCTATGATTTTTATATATTGTGTAATCAGAAATAGAAATAAATCTCAACAAACACATCAACTATATATATATATATATATATATATATATATATATATATATATATATACTGCATATAAGATGAGAGATGGCTACATCAATAGCTACAATGTAATCACCGGTGTAGTCGCGAGTGAGACTTCAGCTAATATTACCAGATATGATTGGGGCGAGAGTTCATAACATATCAGCCGGTGCCGCTCGCTAATGTGTATTAATACTTATTATCTTATTGCCGATTTTTATCGTAATTGTTATTCGAAAAAAGTTTATTTTTTAATTCGTCATATTTATGATACACGAAAAACGTATATTTAGGGAAATTTCAAATCTACTTTCGTAACTGCATGTCCAATGATTACAGAGCACGTGACGAGCTCAGTAGACATACAGAATCAGAATGGAAACACATTTTAAAAATAATTATATTTACATTTTTAGACAATTCGATTTTTGTTCCTAAATATTTTTGTTGGTATCAATTCATTAATTATGTTTTTAAATGTATTTGTAATATGAACGCATACAAGATGTATATTTTTATTTTATCATGCATATACTATTTGTCTATGAAATGAACAAATATGGTATATATTCTCTTTAAATTAAAATTTGTTTAATTTAAATATTTCGTTAATTTAATTCTAAATTTATCTATAAATTAAAAAAAATATTTTATACAAATATTTTTTTTTCAATTTGTTATTTAATAAATATATGATAATAGATTATTTAAAAATCAGAACGTAACCATAATCGGAAGAACCTATATTTTACCGAAAAATGCTAAAATTATCACATGTTAATTTAGTATATCCTCCCTCATAAAATTCCCGAGGTAATACATGCGACTCAACGATTTCACTTGTATATTTCACTCATTAATTATCTCACACATTTCAGATGGTATAACCTGTCACTCTATGATATAACTTGTACATGCCACTTTTACATGCCACTTGTACACACCACTAGTACATGCCACTTGTATATTTCACTTGTATATTTCACTTGTACACACCACTCGTACACACTCAACGTTAACTCCGACCCGCGCGCGTACCTTTCAGACGGCATTGCCTGCCACTCTACGATATTTCAGCACGACTTCGAGATCACGGCGCGTCGACAACAGGTGGAGGTGGCGCCGTGTCGCGTCAGATGTTCCCTGTTCGCCGATCAAGGTCAGACCCCGCCCGCGCAATACGGCTTATAATGTATATAAAATTATTGTAATTTTTTTTTGTAAAACCCATAAATCTCATAATTATATATATTTATTATTAATATTATTTTATAGATGGCCACACTCTACATACAATAAATGAATTCATTTATCTAAATAATATACATAATTCATAAATTATGTCAGTACCTATTGGTTATTTTAGCACCTATCAGCCAAAACCCTAACCTATGACGAATCATAGAAAAGTAGAGTTTTAATCGGAACCAATACCAATACAAAAAGACATACACTTTCATAAAATTAGAATTATTAAAACTATATCGTTATTATTATTTTAAAATTATAATTTATATAAATACATACTTTAAGAATTATTCGGGTATCGAATTCGATCTGTTATTATTCCATCACATCCCCTACAACATACTAAACATATATATACACGCGTATGTATGTACACACGCACACTGTAAGCCACACAGTCAGAGTCAAACAGTATCTATTATCTATAGTTACTTTAACCTGTTAACCTGTGCCGTCGAGTCGTATCCGACCCCTGGCGACATCGATGACAGCAGCTCTCCAACTCCTCCTACACCTGAGGCTCGGATCATGTTGTAGATAGTACCATGGAAGTTTTTCTTTATGCTATCTAGCCATCTTTGCCGTGAAAAACAAACAAACATAGTTACTTAGTAGTTGCTATATACTTGATTTGGTTTCAATACGGTGTGTTAAAGCGATGTATTTATATTTTCAAAAGAACCTATATTACCTCGTCTATATATTATTTGTGTAAACTCTACGATGTTTATAATGATTCGTAAAACGGTTCAAACCGCGAACTATTCCAAATAATATGAGTTGTGTGAATAACAAGTTTATAAGTTTAGCGTAAGTTTAACTTAATAAATATTACATAATAATGCGTATTAAATATTACGTAATAAGTGTATTATATCTTTTACACGAGTATATTTATAATTCATACATAATGTACTAATATTCAATTTCGAAAGACACGTTATACATACTTTTAAAAATAGTGAATTATATTTTATTATTTTAAAGTAAGCTAATCGTTGATAAAAAGTAAACGAATGCTTCCTCCCCCCTTAGCGGAATGTGGAATCGTTCGAATAATTACTACGTAGAAAATAATAGATATTTAGGCCTAGCGTGAGTGTGGCGTGTATGAGAGACGATGGAGTCGGGCCACATTATGATTTCGCTCATTAATGCCGCATACACTGTACAGTGTACAGTACTGTACAGTGACACTGTACACTGTACATTGTACAGTGTACAATGTACACTGTACTATTCTGGACGGCCGATTGCTTTATAAGCGCAGTTCGCAGTACGAAAAATGTAAAAAATGTAAATGTAATGTATGTACATGTCACCCTACAACATATTCATGCGTATATGACACTTGTACATGCCACGTGTACATTGTACAGTGTACATTAGACCGGTTCGTTCGATTCAATTTTTAATCCTTCATATAAAATTTAATACATTTCTATATTTTAGTATAATATGTATTAACAATTTTTATAAAAAAATAGTTACCTTTGGTCACGAAGCATTTAAAGTTTGAAATATAAATTATTATTTTAAGATAAAATGTATAATATTCCATGTATAATAGTAATAACACCATCTTATTATCTTTGATGTTATAAATATTTAAATTATTATTTAAAATTAATTATGTATTTGTATTATATTTAATGAATTAATATAATATATACCATTATTTATATTTATTATTAATATTATATCTATATTTCATTTTTATATCTACAAATTACCAATATTAATGTCTCCTAAAACTCGAGAAAATACACCATTTTACAAAGTATTTATTTCAAAATAATTCAAAAAAATAATTAATTTTTTAAAATTATTATATATAATTATACTTTACATAAATTTGAGTGATCAGATTGTATTGAATTGTGGATATAAGTTAGATACAAATGTCCTTTATACAAATAAAATTAAAAAAATTAAAAAATATGTAAACTTATTTTGTATTTCATATTTCAAATAAAAATCCAAAAAATTTTACAAATGATATTAATTTTAATTCTAAAAATAATTTTTAATTTTTTAATAATTAATTTGAATTGTATTATTATTATCTATAAATTATATATTTTAATTTTTAAATTAAATTGTAATAATTTATTTATATTAAATTATACGATTTTTAGACATTTTTTTTTACTAAAATCATTTGATAAAATTTGGGCATCTAGATTGTTATGAAAAATATTTTGTACTTTTTATACTATAGTATATATTACAAGTATACTTGTAATATATGTTTCTAGGATATATCCATAGTTGGCTTAAAAAAAATCATTCAATTTATAAAAATTGAATAAAACTTATTTCTATATCTCCCCCATGTTAAATTTTATATGTATTCAATGTTAAAATAAAAACGTCTTGTGACATAAAACTATTTAAGATATAGGTCTAAAATTTTAAACACTTATTCTTCATGGCATACATAATTGTTATAGATGTGAAGGTTTATAAAATTCTAAAAAAAAAATCAGTACGAAACGGTCTACTGTACATTGTACAGTAGGGGAGCCCGTCTTTGAAAGTTTTTCTCTTTCAGTTACAATAGGTCATACATGTCATAATAAATATATTTAGAAAGTTTCATCACAAAATATTTAATATTGGTAAAGCGAAGTGTACTTTAATGAAGAAATATTTAATTTATTTTACAATGTAAATTTCTATAAATAGACATTTTTTCTTATGTATTTTATATATTTGTGCAAGTGCGCGTTGTCATAAAAATAAAATATTTGGCAAATACATGTATAAATATATTATAATATTAATAAAGTAACAAATTATTTAAAAATTAAAAATTAATTTAATTTATTCAACTATTTTTTTGATACATTTTTTAATTAAGGATCAAACTTTGTTGTGAGCCTACAAGGTATAATATAAAAAAAAAAATTTTCTGACAAAAAATTGTTTACGACTATTTTACCCCAAAATTAATTTTTTGTTAAAATGCTCAATAAAAGTCATAAATATAAGAATATAAGAATAAATATATGCTATTTTTATAACAATACATATAATTTTATATTCATATAATGATGATAGACATATATATAATATATATTTTTTTTTTATTATTCCATTGCTAATTTTTTTTTTCAATTTAAAAAAAATTAAAAAATTAAATTAAAATTTCTGTAGATCGTTTTAATTATTTAAAAAATATATTTTTAAATATTTTTTAAGGAGGTTTGTTATATACTACATAATGCAAATTTTTTCTTTCATATATCTGTAATTTAATTTTTTTTATAAATTTTCAATGTAAATTCCTATCTATTTTTTAATATGGTTTCGCTTTCTGAATTTTTGTCAGATTTCAATCATTATTTTTTTATTATATTTGTAATGATTAAAAGGAGTTATTCCGAGCGAGATGGCAATTTTATATGAAGGGAACTAAAAAAGTTACCAAAACGGGCTCTCCTATTGTACAGTGTACATTTCACTTTTATATTTCACTTGTACATTTCACTTGTACATTTCACTTGTACATTTCACTTGTACATTTCACTTGTATATTTCACTCATCAATACTGCTCGCATACATTCCACAGGGTCGCGCGCGCAACCATAAACACGTGTCACTCGTACATTTCATCCCTATACACACGTCCTTATCATTAACTACATTCACTCGTACATTTCATCCATGTCCTTCTCATTAACTCTCTCTCGTACATTTCATCCCTACACACCACCTTATCATTAACTACATTAACTCGTACATTTCATCCATGTCCTTCTCATTAACTCTCTCTCGTACATTTCATCCCTATACACACGTCCTTATCATTAACTACATTCACTCGTACATTTCATCCATGTCCTTCTCATTAACTCTGCTCTCGTGCATTTCATCCCTATACACCACCTTATCATTAACTACATTAACTCGTACATTTCATCCATGTCCTTCTCATTAACTCTGCTCTCGTGCATTTCATCCCTATACACCACCTTATCATTAACTACATTAACTCGTACATTTCATCCATGTCCTTCTCATTAACTCTCTCTCGTACATTTCATCCCTATACACACGTCCTTATCATTAACTACATTCACTCGTACATTTCATCCATGTCCTTCTCATTAACTCTGCTCTCGTGCATTTCATCCCTATACACCACCTTATCATTAACTACATTAACTCGTACATTTCATCCATGTCCTTCTCATTAACTCTCTCTCGTGCATTTCATCCCTATACACCACCTTATCATTAACTACATTAACTCGTACATTTCATCCATGTTCTTCTCATTAACTCTCTCTCGTGCATTTCATCCCTACACACACCACCTTATCATTAACTACATTAACTCATACATTTCATCCATGTCCTTCTCATTAACTCTGCTCTCATACATTTCATCCCTACACACACCACCTTATCATTAACTACATTAACTCGTACATTTCATCCATGTCCTTCTCATTAACTCTGCTCTCATACATTTCATCCCTACACACCACCTTATCATTAACTACATTAACTCGTACATTTCATCCATGTTCTTCTCATTAACTCTCTCTCGTGCATTTCATCCCTACACACACCACCTTATCATTAACTACATTAACTCATACATTTCATCCATGTCCTTCTCATTAACTCTGCTCTCATACATTTCATCCCTACACACACCACCTTATCATTAACTACATTAACTCGTACATTTCATCCATGTCCTTCTCATTAACTCTGCTCTCATACATTTCATCCCTACACACCACCTTATCATTAACTACATTAACTCGTACATTTCATCCCTACACACACCACCTTATTATTAACTCTGCTCTAATCGTATATTACATAGACCACGGTGATCCTACATTCACGCGTACATTTCACTCGCGACTATCGTCTGTACCATATCCGTAACCATTCGGTGACAGGTGACTTGTACGACGATGGCTACTCCCTGCCGGCCGAACGCAGCGAAACACTCACACGGATATTCAAACGTGGCTATGTCGAGAACCTAATAAAGGGCAAAATAAAGGGCGAAGCGGATAGTTACAGTTATTATACACACATATATATTTAGCTTGCGTATATATATATATATATATATAATTTCCTATAATCCAGGTACGAATAAATCATTCTAGTTATAGTGACTATTATATTTACAAGAAATGAGAACCGTAGTTAATATAATCTCGTAGTAAATATATTAATAGATTAATATTACTTATTAAAAATATTATTTTATCAGATATATATATATATATCAGATATGTGTAGCTCAGTTGGCTAAGGCTTCGGACGCACGAGCAGTAGGACGCGGGTCCAAGCCTCGTCCGGACCATTAAAATAGGTCTTCAAATAATAACAAGAAGTGATCTTATATCATTGTGTATACAATAATGATCGGCTCTCGTTAAAACCACGGATGCCTTAACACGAGAGCGGAGTCGAAGGGACATTAGAGCCATATATGGTTATAAGTAAACATATTTCATTTGAGTTCCTGGACGGGATGATGGGAATCCACCGAAATATTTGTGTATACGATATTAGGTGTGTATGTTGTATAAAAGCCCGTTTTACTTGTGTAATCGGATAACATCATCACTATCACGATAAACTCGTGCACGCGAGTGCTATACGCGCGTGAATATATACGACATAGTCTCGATGTGCGAACGATTTAGAATTATTTAAAATTGATATTCGATATTTTAGTTACTGAATTCGAAAATTATATGATATAACATAAACCGCCGTAATCTTCTTATATTAGACATCTAGCATGGTCAGGTATTCGAACGATAGGTGACAATTCGCTCGTAAATTCAAGAATTGTATTAAATACTACTTTATATTATAATAATTTTATAAATATAATTTTTTTAAATATTAGCCTACTATTTCCGCTAGAATAAGTTTTAAATTAAAAAAAAGCATAACGTATATTATATTTGTTAATTGTTTTGTCCTATCATACTATCGAGGTGAACTTAGATGAATTTATTTATATATAAAAATTTATCTAATTTCCCTTCGAATCCGCTCTCATGTTAAACTATCCAAGTTTATTGAGAGCCGATCACTTTTATATACACAAATATAAGCAAAAATTCAAAATATTATTCGAAGAACTATTTTATTGTTCCGGATGGGACTCTTAACATGAGATGAACACATTTGTATCACAATTGAATCTAATACCTGCACATGTACCTTATATTGCCAAGCTACCAATGCACTTATATATATATTTATATATATATATATATATATATATATATATATATATATATATTTATATATATATATTAGAATATAATAGTAGTATGATATATATAATTATATGATTATTATAATTATTCATTTATAATATTATATCCTAAACGATACAGGTAAAACAATATCATATATTTCAATACACAATAGGGTATATTTCATTTGCTTAAAATTCTTTCAAATACCACGTTGACCCTACTTTAACCCACAAAACTAACTTTTAAGTACAACAGGCGAAAAATAATGCCTCCAGATTTGTTAAGGCGAAAATAGAAAACATGACAAAAGGGTTTGACATAGAGGGCGGGCTATTCCAGAGTGTTATACGGAAAGGACATAACCTTTTAAAGACCATAACCGGATCTGATAGTGTCATTGGTTACTACTACTACTACTACTACTACTACTACTACTACTACTACTACTACTACTACTACTACTACTACTACTACTACTACTACTACTACTACTACTACTACTACTACTACTACTACTACTACTACTACTACTACTACTACTACTACTACTACTACTACTACTACTACTACTACTACTACTACTACTACTACTACTACTACTACTACTACTACTACTACTACTACTACTACTACTACTACTACTACTACTACTACTACTACTACTACTACTACTACTAATACTACTACTACTACTACTACTACTACTACTACCACTACCACTACCACTACCACTACCACTACCACTACCACTACTACTACTACTACTACTATTACTACTACTACTACTACTACTACTACTACTACTACTACTACTACTACTACTACTACTACTACTACTACTACTACTACTACTACTACTACTACTACTACTACTACTACTACTACCACTACCACTACCACTACCACTACTACTACTACTACTACTACTACTACTACTACCACTACCACTACCACTACCACCACCACTACTACTACTACTACTACTATACACACAGCGACTGAGAACACTGCTTATATGATGTCTGGTCAATATTTCAGTAAGAGTTGTACAGGGTTAGCATGCTGCCAACATCTCAATGCATACACATAGTCGTCTACTGGCAGTTAGCATGCGACATACACACACGTACACACATAATAATAGTAGTTTATTTAGACACTTAAATAATGTCAGACAATTCGCTAGCGTAATCGAATACTGCTATTAACATCAATAATTATAATACACCCCCTCACACACACGTGCACAGCGCCTTGATAACGATGCACGTCACACACCCCACACACCCCCACACACACCCCCCCACACACACCCCCCCACACACACACATCCCCACACACACCCCCATACAGCGCCTTGATAACGATGCACGTCACCTGGAAGAAGGACGGCATGCCGATGAAGTACTTGAAGACGCGGTACGGCAATCGCATTAAGATCACCGCCGAAGGGGTACTGATCATCAAGCGGCTCAAGGTTTGCCTCCTCCTCCTCCACCACCGCCGCTGTTACTCGCTCAGTCGCAGCTGTTACTCGCTCAGTCGCAGCTGTCACCTTCTCAGTCACAGCTGTCTACGGTGCTTAGTCGCAGCTGTTACTCGCTCAGTCGCAGCTGTCTACGGTGCTTAGTCGTGATGTCCGCTTTCGTTACGAGAAATGTTATCGTTACGCCGCATTAAAAGTGATTTGAATACATTTATAGTTATTACGAATCATTTCGCTAATGCGTCGCGCGCGAAGTTCCCGCGCATTTCTAGACATTATCGGGGCATAATTGGTTTCGAAGCTTTGTGAAAGTCCTCGTTACATTTTCGCGCGACGAGTCATCGTGACTCTCGATCCGTATTTTAAGAACCACTGATTTATTTATTTATTTTTTTTTTTATTATTTGGTGGAGTTACCTTTCATCCCATCCAGGAACTTAGATGAAGATTTCACTTATAACCATATATGGTTCTAATGTCCCTTCGAAGCCATTTAGATATTCACGCTTCGCCCATTCGCATTCGGCATACTCGGTGCTGTGCGGTACCTATACTCGTACCGAGTATAGGAAACAACATTAAATAAAATAATATTATTACCAGACAGTTTTTTAAATTATAATTAATATATAACAATAATATATGCACGGTATATTGGGTAGATTCATATATATATATATATCATAACAATTTAATTAAAATAATTAAAATAAATTAATATATCTTAATGATTATTTATTTATTGTCACTATGCAGTACGGCTGCCACCACCGCACTATATAGTACTGTTGCTTCCATTCCTCTCCTTTCATCTCTACCTATTGCTCCTATCACTCTCCTTTCATCTCTAACTATTGCTTCCATTCCTCTCCTTTCATCTATACCTATTACTTCCATACCTCTCCATTAATCTCTAACTATTACTTCAACCCACGAGCAGGTGAAAGACTCAGGCGAATACACATGTTTCTACGGACTATATCAAGCTAGACATAACATTAGACATAAAGAAATTCTCGAAGGTTTCGTAGTTAGACTATGCAATGCGTAATAGTTTCGTAGGTTGTTATATTCGAGGTCATTATATTCGAGGTCATATGGTTCGGATATTGTTCATTTAGTCGTCGTTGGGTTAGGGATCAAGGTATATTCGAATTTATTAGATTAACGATCGTAGTTAAGCGCTCGTTAGAGGTAAATAGTCATTATAGGTCATTAGTGGACATTATTCAATAATGCTTTAGTTAAGTGACCATTAGTTCAGCATGCAAACATCTGAGAATGAAGATGCGATATTGAAGCATTATCAATTTATGTTATATCTAATCGGGTATAATATTTTTCACATAATTTCATAGGATAGTAATATCTGTGTATTTAGCTATGGAATACATTTACAACGCACGCATTCGATAAGTCAGGACGAGGTGTTTAAAATTCGTTACCACAATTTCAAATATTATAAAACTATCGTTAGATATCACTAATGATTGCGATACGAAAAGTTTGACCGTCATGACTATTATAGTATATAAGTAATAGTATGTAGTACAGGTCTATCGTTTTGCGTACAAAAATATACAGGTCATAATAAATATATATGTTCCATTATTCTTATATATTTTTGCGGAATCCTTTCTCGAAAGCATCTTGCTATTAAACGGTTCCTTTTTTACTTATTATATAACTATATTGTATTGCATATATCTTTATTCCATGTGTATTAATTACTTATTAGAGTATATAAGTAAAATAAATATTATTCATTCATTCGACGTACTATACTATATACATACTATATGATTAATTAATTTTAAAGTAGTTATAAATAGTATTCCCTAATAATCAATTATTTATAAACAAAACAGTGGAAGGCTCTCTCAGTGATCTAGGTTATTACAGTTTACGTTACATTAATATATATATATATATATATATAAAATGTAGGTTGGAGTGAATTTTGAAATAATTATGGGGGTCTGGTTATGTCTCGCGATTGTGATGTAACGTTATGTGTGGAGTTCAATAATGTCAATAAATTCACATATAACGTTATATCACTATACGGAGACATAACCAGACGGCCATAATTATTTCAAAATTCACTCCATATGTTCAATAAATTTAATTTATATTTATATTGATATGTAAACCAAAAGTCATATTGTTCTAATTTATATTAAAATCTATCCATGCCACTAATGTTTCTATATATGTCTAGTAAAATCATAAATTAGATAATACTATTTACACACACACATATATATATATATATATATTTATATATATATATATAGCCTCGTCTGGACCATTAATTCATTTTATTAAATGGGTCTTAAAATATTATTTAGAAGTGATCTTATATAATTGTGTATAAATAAATGATCACCACATTAAAACCACATAAATTTAATATATATTTACTAAACTGCCTGTGTGGCTCAGTTAGCTAAGGTATCAGACACAAAAGTAGTAGGATATGAGTTCGAGCCCCGTATGGATCATTAAAATAGGTCTTAAATACCTTATAAGTGAAAACGTCATCTAAGTTCCTGAATGGGATGAAAGGACTCCATCAAATAAAAATAACAATAATAATAACAATATATATAATCTCAAAGGGTAAATAACCTGGCAAGCTATGATTTTCTTTTATCCTAGCTAACTCATAAACCTTGATCTATTATTATTATTATTATCAAATATATATATATATATATTTATATATTATTTTTTAGGACTTGTCTCGATAAGCTCTGCTTCTATAATTACCCGGTTGTTAAAACCAAATCTGATAATAATAATAATAACATATATATATATACATACGTAACTAGATACTAATTAAACATAGATACGTAGCACTAGATGCATACCTATAAATACGACTATAACACCCCCCCTCCCCCCGCCCGCCCGGTCCCTTAGACGTAAAGCACGGTTTCGGTATCTTCTTCACCGTCGTGTTCGTCTGGTACGGCGTGTTCTGCGCGATCGTCACGTTCAAGTACGCCAACAAAGACAATAAGCAGGTTACGCGACGGCCCCGCTTTGTGTAACCCGCGACCATCGATGTAAATAAAGGCATATAGATGTATTCTACTACTTAAGACAAACTAATCCCGATTAAACCACATAACCCACTAATACCAATACAATATATACATATATACTATTAACTCGTATTTCAAATGCAACCTCTAACCCCCAACTCGTCCTTTATGATCGTTCCCCGATATAAGGCACTTCTATTTCTATTTCGATTAAAAGCCTACTACTACTTTGAATTGACCTATTATTATAGCTATTCATAGCCATTATTTATAGCCATTCTCGTGTCTATCGCGGCGCCCTAGCCCCGCTTTGTATGACCCGCGACCATCGATGTAAATAAAAGTGGATGCAAGCAATTGACGCACGCGTGACAGTAAAAGATAGATGCGAGAACGGCGATCTCGATAAAATAACGAAACGGCGTCCGCGATTTCGATCGGATAATAGCTATAATAATAGGTCAATTCGAAGTAGTAGTAGGCTTTTAATCGAAATAGAAATAGAAGTGCCTTATATCGGGGAACGATCATAAAGGACGAGTTGGGGGTTAGAGGTTGCATTTGAAATACGAGTTAATAGTATATATGTATATATTGTATTGGTATTAGTGGGTTATGTGGTTTAATCGGGATTAGTTTGTCTTGCTGGTTTTTTTTAGCTGCATTACATCGCAAAATGAGTCTATATAAATTTATTTTGCATTTTAAATTTAACCTTTAACCCTCAACTCGTCCTTTTTGATCGTAATCCCTTATATCTGTATGCCTTTTATTTACATCGATGACCTTGACCCCCATTCGATGTATCGCGACGGCACGTCGTTATGAAATGGTAACTCGATATCGGGATCTTTACCGATTCAACTTTGAACCCATTACATTTTGAATCGACTATCGCTCTTATATCTTATATTTATATTAACTGCATTATAATAGCATATGATATTACATGATTAGTTTTGTATGTGGATTTTTTTATGTTGGCTACTGAAAATGTATTTTAACATTATATTTGTATTTATTTATAAGGATAATATTTAATTATTTCCGAATTAGATTAAAAATTTATTTACAATAATGTATTATTAATAGTATTACGTGTGAATACGATACATTATTTAAACTCGGAAATTTTAATAAATTAATAATTTTTAAATAATTTTTAAATTAAATTTAAAAGTAAATAATAATTATCATTAATAGTTATTATAATATATCATTTAAGTTACGTTTTCTTTTGTCAAATTTACAAAACAAACTTAAAATATACTATTTTACTAATCATTTAAATCAAATAATATGAAATGCCGTTATAATTCATTAAATATAATAATAGCGATTGTGTACAATAGGTTAAAAGTAGAACTGGTAACGAATCTCAATATGTGTTGACATGTCTATCGTTTTCATTGAGTCAATAAACCTTCATATTATATTATAATATAGTTACAACACATCACATATCCAAGTATGTACATACGCAAGCTCCCCTGATACACCACCACTAGCCGTACTTTCATCCTCGGGCACTATCTATTATATATTCAAGTTAATGCCAATCAGTTAGATATCACTGATCATTAGGGGTGCTGCAACATTGGGGGACGGGGGGGGGGGATATGTCCCCCCCTTTAAAATCTAGGGGGACCTTCTATGTATTGGTCCGCCCCCACTTTTACCACAAAATTTATTTTGATTGGTTGGTCCCCCCTACATACACACCATCGTTACAGCGCCCCTACTGATCACTGAATAACGTTCACTCTAATGTATTCGACTATCACGCCATACCCACTCCTAGTTTTCAACTTAACAACCAACCTCTGGTACTCTATAACATAATAATAATAATATAATTTATTGAATATAGAAAATAGATATTAAAAATGACATAAAACAGGAGACAAAACTAATAATAAAAAATAAGTAAATGTAATAACGTTATTGATTTACATATGTCATAGGTTGTTTACATTTACATCGCCGATAGATTAGTGTGTATTGTATCACGATCGTCTACATCAGTGGCTACCCAACCTACTAGCTACTAGTGATGCAGTAAATGATGCTCAAATCTAAAGCATCGATGCAGTCTCAGTCTTGGTTACCTAAAGCATCGATGCAGTCTCAGTCTCAGTTACCTAAAGTATCGATGCAGTCTCAGTCACGGTTACCTAAAGCATCGATGTAGTCTCAATCTCAGTTACCTAAAGCAACGATGCAGTCTACAAATTTGATCTTTACCTGATTATTTACATTATATTAATGTGGTATTTAGTGTAATTGTTATGACTGAATCCTGGTTGAACTCGAATAATAAACATAGTTATTATTTACGAAATTATTCAGCCGTACATACAACTAGAATCAAATGTGGGTAATTGGGTTTTTGTTTGGGTCATGAGCCAATTTATAAACATATATATAATAATATTAATATCTAATATATTATAGTTTATATTATTCGATTACGGCTAAAGTTTAATAATAACAAAATAAAATGTTTCATTGGGTCATGGTATATTTTTAAATTCAAAAGTTGTCAAAAAAAAGTGTCGTGATGAAAAAGGTTGGGAACCACTGGTCTACATTGTTTTATCTTTTATCTCCCACATCTCATTAAGGGTATCCGGTTGGAGAGGTGGACAATATTCTTAACATAGACAGTTAGACAGTCCAGTTATTTGTATATGTTTTAAACATAATGCTTATACATTGGTATTTATTTATTAAGTAGTTGGTAATCATTTTCAACCGTATTTCACCGTGGATACATGACACGTAAATAATCTATTTTTAGATTTAATCATGAATACTCGCGACCTAGATTATATACCTGTTATTATCGGTAACTGGCTTGGCACTAGTCGGAATCGCTGACATTAATGGCTTATAAATGTAAATCAATAATGTTAATACATTTATTTATTTTTTATTATTAGTTTTATCTCCTGTTTAATGTAATTTTGAATATCTATTTTCTATATTCAATAAATTATATTATTATAATTTATAATACAACAGAAAACTAGACACTGTCCAAACCTGCAGTTGTGTAGATCTACACCCGTATCTGTGCGATATCCATACGATTATACTTAAGCGAGGGTGTGATATGTGTAGCATGGACAGTAGGTGTATAGATACAACATGGGATGTAAACAGTGCAAGTGGTAATGATTGGTAAAGACGGTAATCGTCATCATGATGCCTACCCTACCTTCCACTTTAGGGTATTATTTCTACTCTTATGTAAGTGTCGAAATAACTATTATTATAATATTATTATTATTATTATTATTATTATCATCATTAATATTATTATTATTATTATTATTATTTCCATTAATATTATTATTATTATTTCCATTAATATTATTATTATTATTTCCATTAATATTATTATTATTATTTCCATTAATATTATTATTATTATTATTATTCCACGCGAGACATATCTGATGCCAACCTAACATAACGTTTACGTCGTCCGGTTTCAAACTCTCGTTTCACCACATTTACAGGCTACCAAACGGGAATTCGAAAAAGAAGATTTCCTCGGCCAAGTTCGTATCCGCGCCATATGTCCTTTCTATTTCCTTGCTATGAGCGAATAGTTTACTATAGTATACGAATGTTATGTAATACCTAGGGGCGTTGCAACAGGGGGGGGGGGGGGGACGGGGGAGGGAGATATGTCCCCCCCACTTTAAAATCTAGGGGGACCTCCTATGTGTCGGTCCCCCCCTCGCTATTACCACAACATTTATTTTCATCGGTTGGTCCCCCCTACATACACACCATCGTTCCAGCGCTCCTAGTAATGCCCTATTACTACTACGTTATCTAAACAATATAGATAAGACGAGTGTTTTTTCATTCGAGGTATATCCCATTCTATGCGTTTACGATTGCCTTCGACGTGGAGCGTTAATAAGCCGCTATCGACGCGTTGGCTCGCCACGATCTCATAGGGCCGTGTGTCTATACGACTTAGTCTACCGCACGGATCGCTAATGCATTCGTCTGCGTGTACTTCGCTTGCGATCGTGTCGTTGGTGGTCACTCATGCGATGTTAAAACGAATGTATCTATGTATATATGTATATATCTTTAAACTGCCTGCGTGGCTCAGTCGGCTAAGGCGTCAGACACGCAAGCGGTAGGACCCGAGCTCGAGCCTCGTCCGGAACATTAAAATAGATCTTACAATAATATTTAGAAGTGATCTTATATAATCGAGTAAAATAAATGATCGGCTCTCGTTAAAACCACGGATGCCTTAACATGAGAGCGGCTTCGAAGGCATATTAGAGCCGTATGGTTATAAGTGAAAACTTCATCTGAGTTTCGGGATGGGATGAAAAGACTCAACCAAAATAACAATAATGTAGATGATCCGAGCGTGTTCCAGTATCTTTGTAGACCGGGTTAAGGGGGTGTCACTTGCCAGCTTGATGTAGACGCCGGCAATTATGTCAACATTATACGTACACTCGGGACATTATAAATGTAAGATATATAAAAATATCCATATTATATCTATACCTTACGAAAATTACTATGTATATATACACAATTAAAACGATATGATTTCAAGCTCACTTAAGCTTATGAATTCATTTGATAACTATTTTCCTACGCGACTATGATAAAATATTGAAATATTTCTCAGTGGCCTAGATATTCACACCGTTTATAATGCCCCACAATTATTGTATACTAATAATAATAATATTATATGAGTAGTATAGGCTGCTATTTTAACGATGCAAAGGTCACGCTTTATCCAATCATATCGTTATGTTACAATTACATAATAATCTGATTGGATGAGCTGCAATCGTTAAATCCTCAGCCATAGTCTTATTCATACTAACAACAAAGGAAAAAGGCTTCACTAATACTATACTGGTATTATAGTTTATTCAAATAACAACGATATGATAACCATACGGCTTTACATCTGCGAACACTGGTATCATTGACCGATGAAATGACTCTTCTTTTAACTGACCGCGTGGCTCAGTCGGCTAAGGCGTCAGACACGCAACCGGTAGGACGTGGGTCCGAGCCTCGTCTGGGAAAATTAAATAAATTAAAACATTCTTATATACGAAATCTTATATATGGTTATACTTATATATTGTGTATACAACTATGATGATACTCGTTAAATTATGGATGCTTTAACATGAGAGCGACTTCTAAGGGATATTAGAGCTATTTGGTTATAAATGAATACTTGATTTAAGTTACTGGATGGGATGACACGATACCACAAAATATTAATAACAACAACAATAAATATACTCATGACCCTTGACCCATATTGAACAACAGTGGGTAGCCAATCAGAATGCACAAGAGGCGCAGGAAAATTACGATTCATTCATTCAACGCAAGCGAAAATTGAACTTTGACACAGAAGACGAAACCGATTTCACGATAATCGCCGAGCAGTTAGTACCCGGGGGGGGGGGGGGTGAGGGGTTGGTGCCTCTCTACCAATCAGTGCCACTTATATTCATTACTGTAGTGGAAGTCTGGCAATAAATCACTAAATATATTATTATTATTAATAATTGAATTAGTATCGATAAAGTAAATATATTATTATAATAATATAGACTATTGAATGCATATATATAAGATTAGAATATATACCAACTATATATATAAATAGGATGAGATAGATATAGTGGGGCTTGACACGGCACAGTCGTTGATATCATTTATAAGTTAATAATTGATCGCGTTGTTTCGTTAATGATAATTATATTACGCAATCGATATCTCGTGGTTTGATTTTTGTGAATATCTATTACTAATTGTGTATAGGGTGGAGAAAACAATAGTGTATGTGTTTTTTATTATCTACAATGACTTATTTATTTGTAATCGTAATGATTTATATATAATCATTTAATATTAAAAAAGTACAACAATTTTTAACATAGGGACTTCTATCAGCCCCTTATTCAACATGGGGGAGGTTAACATTCTATAATGAAGTACACGGGCTATACATATACATACATATGTGCAATGCATATGACTCACGATCGTGTACACTAATAGTATTCACACTACACGAATGATCTCAATTCTTATTAAATATGTATTATATTTCAATATTTGATTAATAAAATTGATATTTTTTAAATTTCTTAGATTATGATAAATTTCCCAGAAGGAATTTTCATTACTATAAATGTTTTATTTTTTGAATAATTATTAGATACGATTTATATTAAAAAATCTATCTATTATGTAAAGTATACATATAATGAAAACATAACATAACAATTAAGTACTAATGAATAATAAAATATTAAAAAAGATGGAAATAAAGGTTAATTTATCAAACTGAAGGCCGAAAAAATAATCCTTTATAAAAAATGTAGAAGTGCCAACTATTATATATTATCAATAATTGTAGAATTGTAACTAAACGCATTATTTTAGAATACTTTACTCCAGTTTAGTTGTGGAGTATACCCTTACACAAATACTTATGTAAAATACACATGTATACAAAACATACATTTAATAATATACATATATAGAACACCAGCCTATTATATATGTTGATGTAATTCAATTACTTATTTTAGTTTAATACTGTACTCTATAAAGGGATTGTTTTTATGTTTTAATGTATAAGATTTTATATAAATATAAGCAAATCATTTATGATATTTGTTATTTTAAATTATGAAGGAAAGTGCTGTATAATATAATTAGATATACAACTATAGAATTAAAAATTTCAGAATGTTGTTATCTACATATTATTAAAATGTCAATAAAAAATCATTGATAATAATATAGTACGCTGTATTTAGGAGAATAATATTAGGCAAAATAAAAATAATGAACAAATCGGATTCAAAGTTTAATAAAATATTTCACTAAAATTATTATAAAAATAAAAACAATAATATATATCACAATAAATTTGTAATGCAAAAGAAGTGTTAAATATAAGTATATATTTATATTTATTTATTTATTTGTTTAGACTTCATAAATGAAAATCATTTTTCGACGTCATAACAATAATAATAATAATAATAATAATATAATAATAATATAACATATAAACGAAGATAACAATAATCGCAAAATATATATTCATTTCACTAAAAAATGTTTAAAGAGTCTACTTTTGAATTGAGATCGAGAAGTTGTCGTACGAATAATATTCGGAAGTAAATTCCATAGAGTTGGTACCGCAACAGAAAAAGCAGAGTTACCAAAACATGAATTTGTATGAGGCATAACAAGTTTCATTGCATGGCAATCCCGTCTTGGTCTGTTACTGGTAGCAATTGATAATAATTCAGCTAGATACTTAGGTTCACCCGTGTAGATAGCTTTATGAGCTAAATACAACAATTTTAGTTTACAAAAATAAATAAATATATACATAAATGTATATATATATATATATATAAATATAAACAAATATAACTTATATATGTTTTATAATATTTAATTATATTGTACATCCTATAATTATATTGAATATTAGGTGTTATTAAAAATTATTTTTATATAGTTATATAATATATTGAGATATGACTTTTATATGAAACGATGTATACATTTGTATATAAGTAATTTTATAAATATAAATTGGCGGATATTTATTTTTGAAATGGAAATTCTGATGGTTAACCCTTAAAATAATTAACCCTCCTTAAACCCTTAACTCCCTTACACCCATAACCCCCCTTAAACCACAAAAACCACAAAAACCCCTTAACCCTCCTTACACCAATTCATCGAACTATGTGAAATATATGTGAAACAGTATGTATGAAAATAAGTATATGGCAATAATGCATAGCAACCATGCATAGCAACCATTCATGAGTATTCGTTGACCATCGCTTATTAAACACCTCAGGAAAATGAAAAACAGAATGGCCAATAGGATGAAATTGAAATCTACGGCACGAGGAGAAAGAAAGGTTTAGTATTAGTAGTCGTTATTATATGGTATAGTAGTTGTAACTATAGTACTTATATTATAGTATGGTGCACAGCGAGAACTTCGCACACACACATACACACACACATACTACTATACACTACTATATATTATTGTATATTAGATTAATAAAGCGACACTTAGTATAGTATAGGTATTATATTCGTGATATTCTCAAATTAATAAATTAATATGTTAAAATATATACGTTATACGTTTATATAGAAGGTCTATATATATATATATGTTTGATGAGATTTTAAGGTATACGTAATGTGAAATGAAGTACGCATCAGAGTGTGAGTCATAGTTACGCGTATGTTTCCGTGTGTGGTACGGTCATACCGTATCGTACGTAGTTATGCTCGGCATTAAATGTTGAGGTATAGCAGCTATTATGTTTATAATATTGCGTAAATCATATGCCGTAAGTGCTAATTATCATAAAGAATATCATAAATATATATATATATATATATATAAATTAATATATATAAATTAATATTATATGTATATATATATATATAAATATATATATATATATATATATATATATATATATATATATATATATATTATATCTATTGGATATATATTATTAAATATATAAAATATTCACATTATTATATATCTATTTGAAAAGAATATTTAAAATGGATAACAAAATGTTAATCAATTTCAATATCTAAAAACAGGATCTCTACTGAAGCATACCCTATAAAAAAATATTTATTATTTTGTATATAAAGCATATATATATATATTATAAATAAACTATATTTTATATTATACAATTTGATCTTATCTATTATATAAAAAAATTATTTATTCATATAATATACTAGAGCGAGATCAGTGGAACATAAACAAAAATAATATAACTAATAATAATGTACAATGGGAATACAAAAAGTACTCAACATTAATATAAATTTTAAATAAAATTGTAAATAGTGATAAAAATAGTGATCAAGGAAATGCAATAGTAAATAGATATGTTTTTAAGAGATTTAAATGAGTTGGTGGATTGAGTGGAGCGTAGATTATGTGGTAGTTTATTCCATATATAAGGGGCCGATATGTGCCATGCACGAATATTAGTGGTATGGAGATTAAGTTTAGAGGGTAGATGTAGAAGGTAAGAAATAGTAGAACGGAGAGAGATAGTATGAGTGGGAATAGAGATTAAAAAAGATAGATATTCAGGTCAGTTGTGGTGAAGAGAGCTATGAGTTAATAGAAGAACTTTAAATATTATTATAAATTTTATTGGTAGCCAATGCAATCTCTTTAAATATATAAAAATATGTATTTGAGAAAAGCGATCAATTTATAAAAATGATCGTACAAAAGCATTCTGTTGTATTTGTAATTTTTTAATTTGATATCCAGGTAAGGAGAAAAGGAGAATATTGCAGTAATCAAAAAGAGGTAATATAAAATATGAGGCGAAACTTAAGTTATAGAAACACTTAGGGAGATGGAGTTACGGATTAGGCGGAAAGAGTGAAGATGAAAGTTTATAGAGTGAAAAAGATTTGATATGTGGCGATGAAAATATAGAAAACTGTCGAAATAAACACTAAGATATTTAACATTATCAGAATATAAGATATGATTGTTAACCATGATAAAAGGTGGGAATGTTAATGGGCGTTTGGGAGAAGGGAGGTGAAAAAATATGGTTTCTGTTTTATTGGGATTCAGTGATAGAGAGTTATTTGAAAGCCAATTATGTATAGATTTAATAAAGTTAGACATAAGATTTTGAACAAAATTTATATCAGAAGTGCATTTTACATTAAGTTTATATATAACATCTGCGTATGAGTGAACTGATATAAGGGGAAATTTAGAAATTATATTAAAAATAGGAAGTAGATAAATATTAAAATAATCGGTCCTAATAAAAAGCCTTGGGGGACTCCGTAAAGAATATTTCTAGGAGATGATATGTGCCCATTGATAAGAATAGAAGATGTACGGTCAGAAATGTATGACGTAAACCATGTAAGTGCATTACCGGCAATACCAATATTAGCCAATCGTGATATAAGAAGATTATGGTAAATTCAATTGTATCAAATGCTGCGCTTAGATCAAGTAGAACAAGAATTGTTCCATGTGTATTATTAAGGTCACATAATATATTTGTTGTTACCCTGGTTATTGCTATTTCAGTAGATTTTGTCGGTACATAAGCACTTTGGAAAGTACAAAGTATATTATTAGTAGTCAGGAAAGAAGTGAGTTGTTTTGAAACGACTCTTTCTAAGGTTTTAGAAAGTATTGAGATATTGGAAATACGTCTATAGTTATTAAAGGATGAGGGGTCAAGAAAATGTTTTTTTAATAATGGGAGTGATAAGAGAATGTTTGAAAATGAGGGAGCCAGTACCAGAAGTAAGTGATTCATGAATGATATGAACTACATTTGATATTATATGAGAAGCTATATAATTTAGTAATTTTAAAGGAATTGGATCAAGAGAAGAAGAGCTGCGATCATTTTTAAGTAGACAAATTAGTTGATCATTATAAGGTAGAAAAAGGGAAGTGAGTGTATTAGACATGTATAGGACAAAATATATATATATAGGTTGGGGTAATAATGAAATAATATTGGTGATTTTGTCATTGAAAAATGAATAAAATAAATTAGTTAAGTCATCATCAGTAAAGTCAGGGTATAGCGATTTGTGTCTTCTACCATGTATGCTATTTGCTAAAAAGTAACTTACTATTATGTTGCATAGAAATAAACTTGTCATTCGTAAACATAGCTTTAGCGTTATGATGATGTTAATATGAAAAAGCTATTTCATCAGTAAAGGGCGATGTATGTCAAAAATTATTGCAGAACAAATATAAAAAAGATTAAATAGAAATTTAGAAAGATTAACTTATATTATCTTATTTCTATATATATATATATATATTGTAATATAGCTTAGATACGCCTAGTAGAACTACAATAAGCGATACACGCCCACTATAATATGCTAAATCAGGAACTCTTTGCTTAGCCATTATACGTATCACCTCATTAAATATACGACTATTACTAAACTAATCACTGACTACTTGCGGAACGGAGTCGACTCCCAGAACATATACCGACACACAAGGTTCTATATACATAATGTTAATATTACATGGTGGCAGCGGCGTTACTATACTAGTAAAGATGTATACAAATATATACATATATATAGCTATTACATAGTATAAATATATACAGTACTTAGTAAATTACAGTAGGTATACCGAGCTTAGTAAAAATGTATATAATACATATATAAATATAGGTAATATTTAGATATTTAAATATAGGTATAGCTTCATTATAATATATATATCCACTTTTACTTTTGCATTCAAACCGAATTGACGTTAAGTGCGATCATAGAACATAGAAAATTAACAGATTAACATTGGACTATGTTTTTCTTAATAAATATACCCTTAAAATGAAGCACACAGTTTATTTTTTATTTTTATTAATCTAAGGTCACACGACAACCTCGTAAAGTTTAACATGTAGTTAGATACAAATATTGCTATGTAAAAAATAAATTATAAAAAAATAAGTATTTGAAACCTTTGTAATGAATAATTTGTTATCAAATTTTTGTTTAAAAAATTTCTGGAAATTTCTTGGAATTTTAACAGTACATGTAAAAAATTACTAAAAAAAAGATTGACAGTATGTCGTGTCGTAAAATATGACTCGAAAAAAAATGGGTCCAAAAAAACTTTTTTTTCTATGATTAACCCTTAACGGACGTGTATTTAAACATTTATAAATGTATTAATTTGAATTCTATTGAAATTGAATTTGCTGTTGATATACTTGACTGATCTTCATTAACTTAGTATCGTTATATATAAAATAGCATAACCTATATAAATTTGCAATATTTTATGTTAAATTACATTGCTATATATAATATTATTTCCTATATCATGACACAAAAACAAGATATATGCGATTTAAAAAAATCACTTAACTTCAACAGTTAATATTCTAGTTGATAAAATCGATAATCTAACATCATCAGTTGAAATTAGAGATAACACAACATTTTATTTAGAAAATAAGTTAAATGAGATTGAGCAATACTAAAAAAAAAACAAATATTATTATTTCATCTTCAACAGAATTTTTAAATAAATCTTAGAATAAAAAATCAGAATTTATAAATTTTGTAAAAAATCAATTGGATATTAATATTGACCCGTCTGATGTTGTAGCAATTCACGACTTATTTAATAAAAATAAGGATATTTATAAAACAATTGTAAATTTCATTTTCATGAAACAACAAGTAGGATTTTAAAAAGTAGTAACATTTTTTAAAATATAAAAAAATTAAAAGATACTAATATAGATATAAACGATCATTTAACCAAATATAATTCTGAAATATTTTACAAAGCAAGGAATCTACTAAAAGATTCAAAAATAAAGTATTGGTGGACAGTTAATGGCATAACGTTTATTAACAAAACAGAATCTTCTCAAATGGAAATTTTTTTAAATCTAAGTGATTTTAATTCTATATTATAATTTTATTAAATTTTGTATTATATTTATATTCTTGTTTTTATTGTTCTTGTTATTTACGTTACTTATTTATTTATATATATATATATATATTTAATCTTTTATTTACATTAATTTATTATTATGGTTTACAATAATAATAACTATTACCTATGACAGTAATAACACTGGTCTGCATTTGAATTTTGTTTGTTTGTTATCAAGGGTTTCTTGTTAACTGATTATAAGCTACTTTTTGACACTGAATTCAAATCTGAAAACCGTTTTGCTCAATCAGCTCTAGTTCTTTTTTTATTCAACTTTTAATTTTGTCAACAAATATGAGAAATATTTCAAATAAATTATCAAGAAAAATATATTTAGGTGATATATATAATTTATTAGGAATATAAAATAACAATAATATGTATTACTATTATAGAATATTATTTAAATACTATATAAATGACAGTTTGATAGCTTTTCTCTTGTGTTTTGGAATAAAGGAATAGTATTCTATTGGGATTAACAAGAGAATTCTAGATTATATTGTGTGAACCAGTATGTAAATTATTACATTCTGGCCATATGCGTCTTGAATAATGTTCTCGGTCAGCTCTAGTATCCCATTTGCAGAGAAAGCATGGGTATTTGGTATACCCATATTGCATACCCAGAAGTATGGCGACGATCTACAAATGTATATATTAAAATAATAAAACATTTTAAATAATTATAATTATTATAATAAATATTATAATATATTACCTTCAAATCTCCGAAAATCATCTAATTGTGAAAATTATAATTTAATGAATCAAGAAGTACAATCATATTATTGTAATTTTCTGATATACTAATTGAATAACCGACAGTAATTGAAGAGACTCTATTACCACTGTATAATAAAACTGCCTTAAGACTTTTATTTGAAGAATCGATAAATAATCTCCAGTCTGAATCTGCATACGCAATACCCATACCTTCTACCAATCCAATAATATTGTTACAATATACAAGTTCTCCATTGGTAGTAAATACTTCCTAAACTCAATGTAACGACTTCGATACCAAGATTATGTTGTTTCTTTGATAACATTTGACGGTCTGCTAATCTAGACCCAAATAATTGAGCAGATTCTTGTCTTTTGTTAACTCATTTAGATCATGTTGATTAAATGGTTCAAATGTCTTTTATTTTCACCCCATGGGGAATGTATTCCTGTGATAAATCATCATTAATTTCATTTTCATCATCTGATTATGATGATGAATCAAGATTATCTGGTGGTATTGATATCGGAATATCATCATTATGAGGTACAGGCCGTATAGCTGAAGGTATATCAGGATATATAACACGTGCTTTATTCTTCATATGTATTAATACATATAACATTATATAAATAGTATAAAGGTATACATATGTATTCTATATATGAACCATTAATATTTATATGCAAAAATATATACATGCAAAAATAACAATCCGATACATGATTCTGACCTTCTCTCTATCATTGGTATTCCAAAATTTAAATATTTTAATTTCTTATTGTTCCGAAGATGTACGTTAACAGTACAGGTTTTACAACAAATATGCTGTGCAAATAATTTGTCTTGGTCACCTAAATGCATTCCGAAATAATCATTGTAGGTTTTTTTTATAAATGGCGTTATATTTGACTTCTGATTCAACAATGTTAACTTACCACAAATGTAACAAAACTTATTCGGATTGTTAATACAAGTTCTTCTATTCATGGTAAATGTAGTTTAAAATACGTTATACTTATTTAAAGTTGTATGATGTAATGATATTATTGACTTGTTTAAAATAATGATTTTTATATGTTAATTTCAAGAGTCAGAAAATTATTGTAAATTAATATACAATATATTTCTGAATATTTAGTAATTACATATTAATTAACTTATTAAGGGATTACCCCTAATCAACTCCCGTACCATTGGAACAATATTTATATATTAATAAAATAACTAAATATATAGGTAGGATTAATGGATGAACGGATTAAAATACTATATAATTTATATGAAATCCTATATTTTCCTTAGGAAATTTCTGATATTTCCAAAAAAATAAAAAGTTGAATAAAAAAAGAACTAGAGCTGATTGAGCAAAACGGTTTTCAGATTTGAATTCAGTGTCAAAAAGTAGCTTATAATCAGTTAAGAAACCCTTGATAACAAAAATGATGCAGACCAGTGTAATGAATTATATAATAATAATGAAACGCATACTATAGTAATTATACTTATGCATATATGTCTGATGAATATTTAAATAATAATCTACAAATATAATGCAATTAGGTTGAATGTAAATCAATAAAATCTGAATCAAATCACGGCCTTTCAATATTTCATTTAAATGCACGCAGTTTCGTACATAATTGTTATGATATAATAATGTTATTAGATTCAATAGAAATTAAATTCAACATAATTGTGATAAGCGAAACTTGGTTACAAGATTTATATAAAATTAAAAATTATAATGCATGACATATAATATATGCCTAACACGTAATAACTTTACAAATAACAAACATAGGGAAAGTAACCTAATACGGACACTTTAACAATAAATGGTCTTAACTTTTTATGACTCATTATTTGTATTCAAAAATTACAATATATTAATATTATATGATTATAGATATTAATGTAATTTTAAAATTTTATTTAATCTTTTAATTACATAGATAACGGATGTGTCCGTATTCGGTACTCATGTCCGAATACGGACACCCTGTGTTATAATACGGACACCCTATATACCACTAGATAAACTTTATATTATTGATGAATCAATCAGACAAATTACAATTACGTTATTTATAATTAATTTTATAAAAAGTATATTGTAATTTAATTAGTTAATAATTTATTTATTTTTATTATTTTTTAATTAATAATACAATTTAAGTATCTAAATAATATTATTTTTAGAATTAGCTTGTTGGTGGTATTAATATTATAACGCACGCGATTTTTATTAAAATCAGAATTGTTCATACGCTTCGCGCTGATTGGTTATAGGGTGTCATTATTAAGACATTTAGAGTGTCCGTATTAGGAACTTATATGACCTCTAGATATATGCTTATAACTAAATGAATATTTGATAACAAATATTGAAATTAAAAATACAATTTTTAGAATGCTTTATTTTTTAATAATATAGTGTTATATTTGATATCGATACATTTGTATAATCATGAAAAGGATTTAATTTGAATTTTTTTTTCATAAATTTAAAAACGTAATAAAAAAATCAGTTTATTTGATATATTAGCAATATATTGTATAATTCAAAAATAAAATACTTTTGTAGACTATTTTTATAATTATTAATATTTGAGTCATTACAATTTTTTTTAGGATTTATGGTTTCTAAGATACCGAGAGTGTCCGTATTCGGTTACTTTCCCCTAATAACAATGAAGGTGGTAGCGTTTCTATATTTATACAACCAATTAAACTATAATACTATTGATAATTTATGCATATCAAAACATGAATTTGTGGATATTCTTATGATTTCTTTAAATATCAATAATAAAAACATTTTAATAGAAAGTCCTATTAGATTCAATAGAAATTAAATTCAACATAATTGTGATAAGCGAAACTTGGTTACAAGATTACAATAAAGATTTATATAAAATTGAAAAGTATAATACATGCCATATAACACGTAATAACTTTATAAATAACACATATAATAATAATGCAGGTTGTGGCGTTTCTATATTTATACTAGGGGAATTATGTCTAATACGGGCCACTTTTTATTTTATCAAATAACTTTTTTAATTATTATGAGAAATTAATGAAATTTTATCAGGATTTAGATATTATAAACGTCAATAATATCAATTTCAAATTTTGTAAAAATGTTATGTATCATCGAAAATGTACCAGGCCCGTATTGCAAACAATGTTTGTAATACGGGCCATGTGGGTTTAACACACATTAGATGGCGAAACCAGTTTTCATTTTTCAACCAATCAAATGAATTGTTATATTGATGATACATTTTCACGCTATAATAATACTTATCACGCATACTTTACTTTATTTCAGTGATTTAAACTAATTTACACCATAGTGAACTAAGGCAACCTACTAATGTAACCTACGTATCTAGTAGATACTATCAACGTTATTTCTATATATATAGGAATAAAATAAATAATAGATTATATAATTTAATTTAAATAAGTAGTAGTAGTAGTAGTAGCAGCAGCAGCAGTAGTAGTAGTAGTAGTAGTAGTAGTAGCAGCAGTAGTAGTAGTAGTAGTAGTACTAGTAGTAGTATAATTGAATGTATATTATTTGTAGTTTATATATTTAAAATACGAGGGTGACATATTTAAGTAGTATTAGGTTATTATTTAAAAAAATTATTTGATCTAAACCTAAAATATATACAAGTAACTACACATCTTAAAATTAATTTTATTTATTGTATTGTATTTATTATAATTAATGTGTGTCATTAATTTATTTTAATTTAAATTCATTTTTTGATAATGAATATATTTGTTATATATTTAATATGGAAATATAATTATTAAATGATCTTATTATCGATTACTAATATGTATTATTATCAATATATTGTGAGGGTATACTTAATAGATAAGTGATTATATATACTATTTCTATTTATACCGAATACTTCTACACCTATAGGTATTATAATACCATCTAGAAACTGTTTAGCCTTCCTAGATGGTATTATATTATGCTTATTTATAAGGTGTAGACGTATTCGGTGAACCTGTTTCATTAATAAAGTTATATTTATAATAAATATATTAATATGAATATCAATGTAATGTTAAAATATATGATACATGTAAAATATATTTATAAAAAAAATATCGATTTCTATAGAAATCAAATGAATCAAAATGTATTGCATAATAAGATGTTGAATTGTATGGCGAATTTTAATTGTATAATTGATTATTAATAGAATAGAATATAGAATTGTAAATATAAAATAAAACTTGTCACTGAACTATATGTTATAATGTGTGCCTGTATATCGAACGGCGTTAGGCACACATAATATATACAAAGATATTGTGAAGTATATCCTTTGGAAAATCTTTGATATATATATATATATATATATATATATATATATATATTGTACAGTATGCAGGATATAAAGAATTAAACAATATTAAAATATAATTAAAAAATATAAGCTAAAAATATAAACTAAATTTAATAATTAATGATATATGTTTTGTATTAGTGAATATTATTAACTGAATACATTTGAAAATGGTGTATAACATAAATAATAAAAGAAAATGTCGATAAATAAATATAACAATAATTTATATGAATACAAAAAAGGGGTTAAAAAATTGAGAAATATATAAATATTATAATCTAACTACACATAAGTTAGATGAAATAAATAAAATAGAAATAACAATGAAAAAAGTTAACAATAAAATGCATTAAATAAATTCTATAGAATATCGCTAGAGCGTAACTTTAATTGTTCTATATGACGTATACTATAGTATAGCATATACACTGAATAATATAAACATGCATACGTGTTTCTAGAGACTATATAGGCATGACATATGTTATTTTCTATCAACTGACTTAGGAAATTAATGCAACGGTGAAAATATATACAACCTATATGTAGAATAATATGATATAAAATCATATAATAATGAATGGAAATTAGGAATGAGATAACATTCATTATTTATTGACAAATATATATATATATATATATATATAATTATTATAAATTATGTATTATAAATAATATCATATAATCATAAACATATAATTATATACATAAACTATTTACCAAACATATAGTTTATAAAATTAATACCATAGAAATAATAATACATTGTATATATATTATATATTATTAATACACACATTAATAAATCAGTAATTCATATTATAATTACTTCAAATGAAATACATTATAACATCTATAGATCTACGTATACGACTTTCTTTCACAATTATATTATAAACAAACAATGCACATACATATAAATGCTGCCTCGCTAGATATATATTATATGCCATCTCGATGAGCTAACAATAATTTCCGATTTCACTAATTTTAGATAATATTAATTATACTGTATATTAAAATTTACATTATGCTTTAATACTTATTATATTACTATTATATTATATTATATCATTATATATACCTATTATATTATATCAATTATATTTCAATATAATATTTATTATCGATTATAATCGATAATTATAGATATCTATAGATACCAATTACGATTTTATTATTTAATTTTAAAACTGATACACTGATATAATTATAAATAATATCACATTTATAAAAGTTATATATATATATATATATATATATATTTATATGAGTATATCTATGCGTATATCTATGCGTATACATATTTGGTTATATATAATACAATCGTACATTTACGATTACACATATTCCCTCTCATATATTCAAATATATGTACAATATTATAAATGCATATATATTTAAAAATATAATATGCCTGTATATATCAATACATATGGATATTCGTATATGAGTATATGCGTATACGCATTCATGCGTATAGAGTGTATATATGTATGTAGGTACATATAAGTATACGTGAATACGCATACATACATTGTAATAATAATATATATTAGAATCACCTAATTGTAATTTCTATGATAATAATGTACACATTCATTATAACCACTCTCGTAATAGTTCTATCTATCAATAAACGCATATATGAATATTCGATATATCCTTTATATATAAAGAAACTTTATATCGATGGTATGAATATACGCACGATGTCGCACGCACTTTTATTACATTTTATTTCAGTGATATATCACTGATATATGATATTGTAAAATAGTAACATATAATCAAGCATTTTCATTGGTCATGTATTACTAACAATTAGGTGGCCCGTATTGCAAACATTTGATACACCTGTTAAATACCCCTCACACACTTACTATTGAATATAAAGTAGAATATATACATTTATATTATTCGTATTTAATTAAAATTTCTAATGGTGCTTTGAAATATTTAATTAATAGTAGATTTATAAACGAAAATGGTTGAAAATAAATTATTATTTAGTAAATTTTCATTTGTAAACTATTTTTTTGATATAATGATCAATATTAGAATTATGAATGCACATATTAAAATAAAAAATACTCATTATTAATAGAAATATGAAAATGAATAAATTTTGTATATATATTTTTTTGAGTTGAACAATAGTTACTGAGATATCGCAGTGGCCCGTATTACTCACTGGCCCGTATTATAGGTTATATAGGTATTATACCTACATAATTCCCCTACCTACAACCAATAAAACTATAATACTATTGATAATTTATGCATATCAAAACATGAATTTGTGGATATTCTTATGATTTCTTTAAAAATTAATAAAACCATTTTAATTAGTTATACAAATAGCCTAAAGCTGACATAATATAATTTAGTGATTTTATTTATACACAGTTCAAATACTTATCGGCTAAGAGGGACCTTTTTTTGGTGGGAGATTTTAACATTAATATTTTAATTAATAACAATAAAATTAAATATTTTTTAGATAACATTTACAGTTTAGGCTGTTATCCATTAATAACAAAATCAACAAGATATGGAATACATATAAACTAATCAATTGGTAATATGTATTATAATTGTAATTACAAACCTATAGTCAACGATATTATAATCATCGATGTAAGTGATCACCATCCTATATATGTTGTATATGAATGTGACGCAACAAATGATAAAAAAAACAAATTGAAATATAAATATATTAGACAAATTAATGATACAACAATAAATAATTTAAAAGATAGTATAATCAAACATAACTGGGATTATATTTATACAGATAATACTATAGATTATATATTTAATAAATTTAATGTTGATTTAATAAGATTGTATAATGATAAATGTCCTATTATACAAATAAAAGATAATAAAAAAATTAAAAAACCATGGATTTATTCTAGTCTAATAAAATGCATAAATAAAAAAAATAAATTGTATAGAAATATTTAAAAAAACAAAACTACAGAAAAATTTATTTATTATAAAAAATATAAAAATATATTGACAACTTTATTACGAAAATTGAATATTTGTTTTACTCTTCAAAATTAACAAATAATCATAATAACATAAAAAATACATTATCTATTATAAATAAAGTTATAAATACAAAAAAAAGAAATTAATTCATTACATAATCCATCTTCCATAGAATTTAACGACTATTTTAGTAGTAGGACCTATTGGACCGAATTTGGCTAAACAAATACATAATGAACCTTGTAATGAATCTATAGATTCATATATATATATATATATATATATATATATATATATATATATATATATATATATATATATATATATATATATATATATATATATATATATATATATATTCAACAATGAATGAACATACTAAAGAATTATTGTTTTTATTGCCTACGACTTTAACTGAAATACAAAAAGAAAAATAAAATATAAAAATAAAATATAGTACTTATTTCAATGATATTAATATGTTTATTATAAAAAATATAAGTAAAGAAATGTGTCCTATTATTACTCATTTATTTAACCCATCTTTATCAGATGGATATTTTTCGAATATATTAAAAAAATCTAAAATAATACCACTATTTAAATCATGAGATAGAAAAAAACTAGAGAATTATAGACCTATAGGTTCTTATAGACATTCCTTCCCCTCCTATCGCTACTCCCACAATTATCTAAGATATTAGAAAGATTGATAAAAAATCAAATTTTGAATTTCATAAATTTCCTAAATACAACATAATTAATGAGTGCCAATATAGTTTCAGAAATAATATTTCAACAGAAGATGCTATTTCTGAAACTATTGAGATCATAAGTGATAAATTGTAATCATTACAAAAATATGAAATTATTTCAATCGATCTACGAAAAGCATTCGATACACTATATCATACCATATTGTTAAATAAACTTTATATATATATGGAATTAGAGGTACAGCTTTTAATTTAATAAAAAGTTATTTATCTGAAAGGGAACAATATGTATCCCAAAACGGTCAAAATTCAAATTATAATAATATTACATGTGGAGTTCCACAAGGATCTGTTTTATTTATTTTATATATTAATGACTCACCGAAAATTTAAAATAATTGTAAACCTATTTTATTAGCAGATGTTACTAACTTCATATTTTATGATAAAACAATTTTAAATCTTAAAGATAAAATGCAAACAGATATAAATAAATTATTTAAATGGCCTAATATAAATAAATTATCTATAAATATTAATAAAACTAATGTCTTACTTTTTAATATCAGAAATAAAAATGAAAATATAAACTTAAATATATATATTAATAATATTAAATTAAAACAAGTACCTAATATAAAATTGTTAAATTTGTTGACGACAAGCTTAATTGGAAAAACAAATAAATTATGTAGCAAACAACTTTGTAGAGTAATCGCTATTTTAAATAAAGTAAAAAATAAATTCGATATAAAAACATTATTTTAATATATAATTCTTTTTTTTATTCAAACCTAAATTATTGTGTTCATATATGGGGAAATACGTTTGTGTTTAGTTTATTAAAAATAACTATTATACAAAAACGAGCGTTAAAATGCATATTAGGTACACAGTCTAATAGTTCTAATTATAATAAATTGCATTGAACATTCAACATTTTAAAATTCAGTGATATTGTGAAATATAATACAGCTAAATTTATGAATAGGGCAAATAATAAAATGTTGCATATACATTTACAGAAATTATATAAAAACTTATAATAAAAATCTATTTTATAGAATAAAAGTCAGAACAGATCGTAAAGCTTTTTGTTTGACTTCATTAATGTTAGACCAACATTATGGAATAACCTAAACATAAATCTGAAATACAATAATAATCCAAATAAATTTAATTAAAACTATAACAAATATTTAATAAGTTTATATAAAGACTAATGATATACTTTTATTAAAAATTTTATTTTATTGACTAATGTTAAATTTTACAAATTAAAAAATTATTATATTATATTTTGTATACACACTTACTTTTATTCTACTTTATTATCATTTTCATCTAATTGACTAATGATATATATTTTATATAATTACACATACATTTTTATATTACATATTATGTACTTTTACTTTTACTTTTATTTTATACAACTATAACTAAAGATATCATTTTATTTATAACATTTTAATATTTCTTTTTAATTAAATTTTTTATAATTAAATAATATATTCGCTTTTTAGATGTAATGCATGTAATATTGTTTTATACAATTTATAATTTATGGATAAATAATATCATCAGCAGTTTTCTTCCTGCTTGTCTAGGTGAATATCTTCACGAATATGTTAAATATCATTTCCGTTATCGCCCTAGACGTCTTCCGTGGATTGAAGTGGAAGAAATTGTAAACCACTCATTTCTACCTTGAGAATCAACGAAAATAAATAGTATAATAAAAATGTAAGAAAACGATAATGAGATCATGAGACTCAAACACTATATTAATCAAGGATGGACAAATAAAAACATCTCGAAGAAAGATACCGAAAAGTACTATAATAACAACAATACTTATCAATAAATAATGCATGTTTAACGTATCAAAATCGTGAAGTTATACTGGAAATAAATAGAAAAGAGATTATTGAAGATATATATTTTGAAATTGGATATATCCATACAGGACATCTGGGCATTACCAAATGTCTCAAAAGGGCTACAAAATAGTGTTTACTGGTTTGGGATATCTAGAAACATTGAAAGAAAAGTAATATATTGTAATTAAAGCAGAGTAATTAACAATACATATAGAGAGCCTATACAATTAGTTCTAGTTCCAAGCAAACCTCTGGAACTAGTAGGAACAGACCCATATCAGTGTAAGCAGTCTAAATACGTAGTTGTCGATTATTATTCAAGGTATATCGAAACAATGCTAATCCGTGATGAGAGATCAATATATGTTATTAATTCTATCAGATCGATATTCGCAAGATACGGAGTACAGGAAAAAAATCATTTCGGACAACGGAATAAAATATACTTCAGATGTATATGGACAACTTGTTATAATAGTTTGTTGTTCTAACTATAATGGAATCGATCTGGATGCAAAGAATAGCTAAGTTACGAGTTTATGCTACGAAGATTTGATATATTAATTAAACACGTCTAACTAAGTATATATTTATTTACACGAGGAAGTTAATCTGAAATGTGTCAAGGGTCGCAGGTCATATTCAATGACTATAAATAACAATACAACTGTCCCACATAACAAAACTATTAAACTATCAACTACATTCACTACGCCTTATTCGTCATTCAATATCAATATCCACCGCTACTATTATAGCTTCTGCTTACATCCTACCTCTATTCGAGTACTGCAATTGTATTCTTTACAATACCCCCTCATCGTATATTACTAAACTCCAAATTCTTCAAAATTCTTTAGCTAGGTGTATATTCAACATACCAAAATACTCCCATACTCATATATTTCCATTCCTAGTTAAACTCCACTGTTTACCTGTACGCTATAGAATCCTATATAAAACTCTACTACTGGCTCATAAAGCAATCCACCATGACTATCCTGACTACCTAGCATACCTACTCAAACTTAAATTACCAACTAGTACCACTACACGCTCCACTAATACGTTTCTACGTCAACTTCCTCCTAAACACAACTTACATTCAACCAACACTCGCGCATGGGCAATATCAGTCCCATACTCCTGGAACACTCTCCCCACATCCATCCGTATTCAGTATACTACACCATCAACTCCCAACTTCAATAAACTACTGAAAACCTACCTATTTAATATGAAACATTAACTTAAAATATATATGGACGGCCGATTGCTTTATAAGCATAGCTTCGCAGTCCGAAAACCGAAAAATCTAAAATGTATGTATATCACTTTAAGCATATTTTGTCTTCTCCGAAATACCCTAGAGAAAATTCGGTGGTCGAATGAGCCATCCAAACATTTAAGAATATAATTGATAAATCTAAAGATCCATATTTAGGATTGTTCAGCCATCGAACAATACTATTATCAATTGGAATTTCACCGGGAGAATTATTAATTAAGAGAATATTACCCGATTTCCAACAAGATGAAATGCTTACCAAAGAAAACCTCGAATTCTACAGAATAATAACATATTCAGAACATACAAATATATGAGAAAATATATCATAATAATAAGTTTTCGTATCAGAAGAAGTTAATAGATGAATGAGAGAATATATACATAAAGGATTTAGATAGGATGGGAACTTTATTAAATAAATATAATGATAAAGATAGGACATCTCTAGTAGAAACTGATCGTTCTATCGTTAGAAGAATCAGAATTGAATTAATACCTGTTGAGAAAGAGGTAGTAATAACGAGATCTGGTAGGGAAATTAGACCACCCGACAGACTTATAGAATGTTAAAGAAAATGTTTTATATATGGGTTAAGATTATTTACTTCGTATTATTATTGTTAAGGTAGGGGAAAGTAACCTACTACGGACACGTTAACAATAAATGGTCTTAACTTTGTATGACTCATTATTTTTATTCAAAAATTACAATATATTAATATTATATGATTATAGATATTATTGTAATTTTACAATTTTATTTAATCTTTTAATTCCATAGATAACGGGGATGTCCGTATTCGGTACCCATGTCCGAATACGGACACCCTGTGTTATAATACGGACACTCTATATACCACTAGATAAACTTTATATTATTGATGAATCAATCAGACAAATTACAATTACGTTATTAATAATTAACTTGATAACAAATATATTGTAATTTAATTAGTTAATAATTTATTTATTTTTATTATTTTTTAATTAATAATACAATTTAAGTATCTAAATAATAATTTTTTTAGAATTAGCTTTATTGGTGGTATTAATATTATAACGCACGCGATTTTTATGAAAATCAGAATTGTTCATACACTGCGCGCTGATTGGTTATAGGGTGTTCGTATTAAGACAATTAGAGTGTCCGTATTAGGAACTTATATGACCTCTAGATATATGCTTATAACTAAATGAATATTTGATAACAAATATAGAAATTAAAAATATAATTTTTAGAATGCTTTCTTTTTTAATAATATAATGTTATATTTTATATATTTTATCGATATATTTGTATATTCTTGAGAAGGTTTTAAGTGGACATTTTTTTTCATGAATTTAAAAACGTAATAAAAAAATCAGTTTATTGGATATCAGCACTATTTTGAATAATAACAAAATAAAAAATATTTTTTAGGTTATTTATATAATTATGAATATTTTATTGATTAAACATTTTTTTGTAGGATATTGTTTCTGAATACCTAGAGTGTCCGTATTTGGGCACTGTCCGTATTCGGTTACTTTACCCTATATATATAAATCTATAGTAGAACTATTTAAATAAAATAATGTATTAATAGATTATATAATAGATTATATAATATATGATATAATAGATTAGATTATAATTATCAATACTAATTAGATTTAATTTATAATCTACTAATGGGATGTAATATAGCTTAGACACGCCCAATCCTATAAGCAAACGTATCACATCATTAAATATACAACTATTACTAAACTAATAACTAACTACTTGAGTCGACTTCTAGAAGATATACTGATACACAATGTTCTATATGCATACTGTTAATATTATATAAAATGACTACCATTAAACTTACTTAAGATGATGTTAATATGAAAAATCTATTTCACCAGTAAAGGGCGGTATATCAACAAATATTGTTGAAAAAAATATAACAAATAACTATATTAAATTGAAATTTAGTAAAATAAATTAATTTATATTATCTTATTTCTATATTCAATGCCGAGCAAGCTCGACATGGTAAGGTAAGTATGTAATTTCTATATATATACTTAGATGTCAGACACACAAGAAGTGGGACATGTATTCAATTTCCCGTCCCGATAATTTAAATTGGTCATACAATAATATTTAGAAGTGATCATATATAATTGTATATACATAAATTATAGGCTCTCGTTAAAAACATGGATGCATTAATATGATAGAGTCTTCGAATGGACATTAGAGTCATATAGAGAAAACTTAATCTGTATTCCTGAATATATCCTATAGGATAATAGGACTCCACCAATAATAATAACAATAACAATATATATATATAAAATTAAAAATATTAATTATAAAAGTTTTTTTTAATATATTTTATTCTCAGTATACCTTTATATTGATCAATTCCGTCTCGCTTCTAATCTTAAGCATTATATCTTCTTTTTTATCCCATATCGATTGCACTTCGCTCACGAGAAGTTTATGCGATTCTAGTTTGCCATCCGCGTCCTTAAGTTTTCCGGACATGTTTGCGGCATCCGAATCCATCGTATTCTTAAGATCCAATAATTTCAAATCTAATTTTTCGTTCAACAGTACCAATTTGTGTATTCGAAGTCTAGCCGCGTTCGTTATTATTTTCGCGTACGCTATCACACTCTTTTCATTATTCTTTAACGCCGATACGTGCCTTTCGTGATGCGTCATCTTAGAATTGTGCTGACCAGCCGGAAGCGCGTAAACGTCGTCGCTTTGTTTATTGTACGTCAATATATTATGTTTATTGTCGCGAAGTTTCGTAAGCTGCGACACGGAATCGCGCAATAGTTGCGACCGACCGACGTTATTGGCGAGGACGTCTTGCAAAGGTAAGTCGTCGTCTTGCGTCGGGCTCACCGTCGGCGTAACGGTTTCCTGAACATTGGCCGGATTTGTGAATTTTTTAAACTTTTCTTTTTCAATTTTTATCGCGTTGGTCAAAACTTCCACTCTGTTCGATAGCTCTTCGACGTCGGCTTTGTATTTAGTTACGTCGGCCTTTAATTTATTTTTTTGCAAATTCAGCTTAATGAGTTTCCCAAAAAACAACGAATACTTGAATATCGAAGCTTTAACCGATGTCCCCTTGTATTCGAATTTCGAGTCCGCTAGCTTCTGTTGTTGTTGTTCCAAAGACATCTTTGTAATTTTCAGCGTCTCTTTAATGGCGACGATAGCCCCGAAAATATCGTATTTTTCTTGCGGCCATAATTCCTCTAGCGGAATTCTCGACTTCGCCTCATCAACCCCTTTCACCGGCCCCGTTTTCCCTAATTTACCGTCTTTCTGAAATTGTAATCGCTGTATGTAGTTTACTTTAACGTGTTGAATTTCTACGTCGTACCTATTCTGAGTGAAATCCAGTTCTTCCAATCGTTCCGTTTCGACGTTTTTCGCGTGTTGAACTCTGACGAATCTTTTAAAGACTTTCGTCCGCTTTATAAACATCAGTAACGAAACGGTTAAACATATTAATGCCATCGCTAAAAAGTAATAACTCCAATGTAGCCTGGTTGCCATAGTAACTATGTATATGAATCGTGATTTATCTGAAATTATCTAGTTATGGTATCTTCGTTATATATATATATATATATATATATATATACACGCGATTTTATATATATGTGTGTTTGTATGTTTTTGTTAATTTGGCTTTCATATCACAGAGGAACTTAAATGAAGTTTACATCGCATAGCACTTATGTCCTTGAAAGCACCCGGTATCACGTTCTATATCACGTGACAATTTTACGTCTTAAACTTATCACGTTTTTTAACGAAATCTATTAATTTTTTACACGCATTAATATATGAAAACTTATAAATATTAGTGTGTAATATCAATGTATGGTTCCTGCGGACGGGGCTTGAACCCACTTTCTACTGGTATCGTAGCACTTATATGTATAACGTACATATGTCTACATATCTCTACGCCCGCCGGGTAACACGTGCCAGATAGTGATGGTTATATATTAGATATGTAAATGATGCCGAGCTGAGATTTTCGGTTATCGATGCCGAGCCGTGAGTTTTATTTTCGGAAAAAAATAAATCCTAGCTCGAGCCGAAATCTCATATTACACAATTAAAAGTACGTTACATTTATTAATGAAGTCATGTATTATGTTCACGCATTAATAGTTCGGAATATAATATAGATAATTTTCCTATTTATATACTATTAACTTTTATTTATATTGAAAATTATATTACCCAAATAGAATTATTAATATAATATATATATATATAATATAATATAAGTTACCTTTTTATGCTAGTCACTTCATTGTATGCATAATATAATTACATTTATGCATACGATTACATTTATTTAATTTATTTAATTACAAAAATTAATTTACATAATTGTTTTATTAAATTAATAAATACAAATTTTAATTAGATATCATACATTTTCAATATATTATACTTTTGTATACGAATGTATACTATTTATATATATATATATATATATATATATATATAAATATATGTAACAATAACTTCCAGTGTGGATAGTTGTCCCAGACGCCAGATACATAAGTGTAACTATGTATCTGACGTATTGGATAACTTCACTAGAAGTACCAGGGACACACGTCGTGGATACGTACCGTGAACGATTGACCAATGAAATGCTTTTGTGAAATATTTAAACTTTACATTATTAGTGTAACTGACAAATAGCGTTTTTATCACATATATATTCCCTCGGTACATATTACTTGTATGTATATATCATATATAATATATGTATGTGTGTGTATGTGTATGTAAGTAGTGAGGTGTATAAGTAGGGAGAAATAGATATTATATGAGAAGTATAACTCTTAATTTCAAATGGCCAACTTTACATATTTGTATAAATCGTGAAGAGTATTTTTCTCGCTACACTCCACCACATTTAAAAACAATTAATTTGTATTATTATTATTATTTTATTTTATTTATTTTTTATTATGGATGTTGTAATAACTTTATATATCACTTCTCAGCAATTTATTTAGAATTGGATGTGTATGACTAAATAAACTATACTACTACTACTACTACTACTACTACTACTACTACTACTACTACTACTACTACTACTACTACTACTACTACTACTACTACTACTACTACTACTACTACTACTACTACTACTACTACTACTACTACTACTACTACTACTACTACTACTACTACTACTACTACTACTACTACTCCTACTACTACTACTACTACTACTACTACTACTACTACTACTACTACTACTACTACTACTACTACTACTACTACTACTACTACTACTACTACTACTACTACTACTACTACTACTACTACTACTACTACTACTACTACTACTACTACTACTACTACTACTACTACTACTACTACTACTACTACTACTACTACTACTACTACTACTACTACTACTACTACTACTACTACTACTACTACTACTACTACTACTACTACTACTACTACTACTACTACTACTACTACTACTACTACTACTACTACTACTACTACTACTACTACTACTACTACTACTACTACTACTACTACTACTACTACTACTACTACTACTACTACTACTACTACTACTACTACTACTACTACTACTACTACTACTACTACTACTACTACTACTACTACTACTACTACTACTACTACTACTACTACTACTACTACTACTACTACTACTACTACTACTACTACTACTACTACTACTACTACTACTACTACTACTACTACTACTACTACTACTACTACTACTACTACTACTACTACTACTACTACTACTACTACTACTACTACTACTACTACTACTACTACTACTACTACTACTACTACTACTACTACTACTACTACTACTACTACTACTACTACTACTACTACTACTACTACTACTACTACTACTACTACTACTACTACTACTACTACTACTACTACTACTACTACTACTACTACTACTACTACTACTACTACTACTACTACTACTACTACTACTACTACTACTACTACTACTACTACTACTACTACTACTACTACTACTACTACTACTACTACTACTACTACTACTACTACTACTACTACTACTACTACTACTACTACTACTACTACTACTACTACTACTACTACTACTACTACTACTACTACTACTACTACTACTACTACTACTACTACTACTACTACTACTACTACTACTACTACTACTACTACTACTACTACTACTACTACTACTACTACTACTACTACTACTACTACTACTACTACTACTACTACTACTACTACTACTACTACTACTACTACTACTACTACTACTACTACTACTACTACTACTACTACTACTACTACTACTACTACTACTACTACTACTACTACTACTACTACTACTACTACTACTACTACTACTACTACTACTACTACTACTACTACTACTACTACTACTACTACTACTACTACTACTACTACTACTACTACTACTACTACTACTACTACTACTACTACTACTACTACTACTACTACTACTACTACTACTACTACTACTACTACTACTACTACTACTACTACTACTACTACTACTACTACTACTACTACTACTACTACTACTACTACTACTACTACTACTACTCTACTACTACTACTACTACTACTACTACTACTACTACTACTACTACTACTACTACTACTACTACTACTACTACTACTACTACTACTACTACTACTACTACTACTACTACTACTACTACTACTACTACTACTACTACTACTACTACTACTACTACTACTACTACTACTACTACTACTACTACTACTACTACTACTACTACTACTACTACTACTACTACTACTACTACTACTACTACTACTACTACTACTACTACTACTACTACTACTACTACTACTACTACTACTACTACTACTACTACTACTACTACTACTACTACTACTACTACTACTACTACTACTACTACTACTACTACTACTACTACTACTACTACTACTACTACTACTACTACTACTACTACTACTACTACTACTACTACTACTACTACTACTACTACTACTACTACTACTACTACTACTACTACTACTACTACTACTACTACTACTACTACTACTACTACTACTACTACTACTACTACTACTACTACTACTACTACTACTACTACTACTACTACTACTACTACTACTACTACTACTACTACTACTACTACTACTACTACTACTACTACTACTACTACTACTACTACTACTACTACTACTACTACTACTACTACTACTACTACTACTACTACTACTACTACTACTACTACTACTACTACTACTACTACTACTACTACTACTACTACTACTACTACTACTACTACTACTACTACTACTACTACTACTACTACTACTACTACTACTACTACTACTACTACTACTACTACTACTACTACTACTACTACTACTACTACTACTACTACTACTACTACTACTACTACTACTACTACTACTACTACTACTACTACTACTACTACTACTACTACTACTACTACTACTACTACTACTACTACTACTACTAACTACTACTACTACTACTACTACTACTACTACTACTACTACTACTACTACTACTACTACTACTACTACTACTACTACTACTACTACTACTACTACTACTACTACTACTACTACTACTACTACTACTACTACTACTACTACTACTACTACTACTACTACTACTACTACTACTACTACTACTACTACTACTACTACTACTACTACTACTACTACTACTACTACTACTACTACTACTACTACTACTACTACTACTACTACTACTACTACTACTACTACTACTACTACTACTACTACTACTACTACTACTACTACTACTACTACTACTACTACTACTACTACTACTACTACTACTACTACTACTACTACTACTACTACTACTACTACTACTACTACTACTACTACTACTACTACTACTACTACTACTACTACTACTACTACTACTACTACTACTACTACTACTACTACTACTACTACTACTACTACTACTACTACTACTACTACTACTACTACTACTACTACTACTACTACTACTACTACTACTACTACTACTACTACTACTACTACTACTACTACTACTACTACTACTACTACTACTACTACTACTACTACTACTACTACTACTACTACTACTACTACTACTACTACTACTACTACTACTACTACTACTACTACTACTACTACTACTACTACTACTACTACTACTACTACTACTACTACTACTACTACTACTACTACTACTACTACTACTACTACTACTACTACTACTACTACTACTACTACTACTACTACTACTACTACTACTACTACTACTACTACTACTACTACTACTACTACTACTACTACTACTACTACTACTACTACTACTACTACTACTACTACTACTACTACTACTACTACTACTACTACTACTACTACTACTACTACTACTACTACTACTACTACTACTACTACTACTACTACTACTACTACTACTACTACTACTACTACTACTACTACTACTACTACTACTACTACTACTACTACTACTACTACTACTACTACTACTACTACTACTACTACTACTACTACTACTACTACTACTACTACTACTACTACTACTACTACTACTACTACTACTACTACTACTACTACTACTACTACTACTACTACTACTACTACTACTACTACTACTACTACTACTACTACTACTACTACTACTACTACTACTACTACTACTACTACTACTACTACTACTACTACTACTACTACTACTACTACTACTACTACTACTACTACTACTACTACTACTACTACTACTACTACTACTACTACTACTACTACTACTACTACTACTACTACTACTACTACTACTACTACTACTACTACTACTACTACTACTACTACTACTACTACTACTACTACTACTACTACTACTACTACTACTACTACTACTACTACTACTACTACTACTACTACTACTACTACTACTACTACTACTACTACTACTACTACTACTACTACTACTACTACTACTACTACTACTACTACTACTACTACTACTACTACTACTACTACTACTACTACTACTACTACTACTACTACTACTACTACTACTACTACTACTACTACTACTACTACTACTACTACTACTACTACTACTACTACTACTACTACTACTACTACTACTACTACTACTACTACTACTACTACTACTACTACTACTACTACTACTACTACTACTACTACTACTACTACTACTACTACTACTACTACTACTACTACTACTACTACTACTACTACTACTACTACTACTACTACTACTACTACTACTACTACTACTACTACTACTACTACTACTACTACTACTACTACTAATACTACTACTACTACTACTACTACTACTACTACTACTACTACTACTACTACTACTACTACTACTACTACTACTACTACTACTACTACTACTACTACTACTACTACTACTACTACTACTACTACTACTACTACTACTACTACTACTACTACTACTACTACTACTACTACTACTACTACTACTACTACTACTACTACTACTACTACTACTACTACTACTACTACTACTACTACTACTACTACTACTACTACTACTACTACTACTACTACTACTACTACTACTACTAACTACTACTACTACTACTACTACTACTACTACTACTACTACTACTACTACTACTACTACTACTACTACTACTACTACTACTACTACTACTACTACTACTACTACTACTACTACTACTACTACTACTACTACTACTACTATACTACTACTACTACTACTACTACTACTACTACTACTACTACTACTACTACTACTACTACTACTACTACTACTACTACTACTACTACTACTACTACTACTACTACTACTACTACTACTACTACTACTACTACTACTACTACTACTACTACTACTACTACTACTACTACTACTACTACTACTACTACTACTACTACTACTACTACTACTACTACTACTACTACTACTACTACTACTACTACTACTACTACTACTACTACTACTACTACTACTACTACTACTACTACTACTACTACTACTACTACTACTACTACTACTACTACTACTACTACTACTACTACTACTACTACTACTACTACTACTACTACTACTACTACTACTACTACTACTACTACTACTACTACTACTACTACTACTACTACTACTACTACTACTACTACTACTACTACTACTACTACTACTACTACTACTACTACTACTACTACTACTACTACTACTACTACTACTACTACTACTACTACTACTACTACTACTACTACTACTACTACTACTACTACTACTACTACTACTACTACTACTACTACTACTACTACTACTACTACTACTACTACTACTACTACTACTACTACTACTACTACTACTACTACTACTACTACTACTACTACTACTACTACTACTACTACTACTACTACTACTACTACTACTACTACTACTACTACTACTACTACTACTACTACTACTACTACTACTACTACTACTACTACTACTACTACTACTACTACTACTACTACTACTACTACTACTACTACTACTACTACTACTACTACTACTACTACTACTACTACTACTACTACTACTACTACTACTACTACTACTACTACTACTACTACTACTACTACTACTACTACTACTACTACTACTACTACTACTACTACTACTACTACTACTACTACTACTACTACTACTACTACTACTACTACTACTACTACTACTACTACTACTACTACTACTACTACTACTACTACTACTACTACTACTACTACTACTACTACTACTACTACTACTACTACTACTACTACTACTACTACTACTACTACTACTACTACTACTACTACTACTACTACTACTACTACTACTACTACTACTACTACTACTACTACTACTACTACTACTACTACTACTACTACTACTACTACTACTACTACTACTACTACTACTACTACTACTACTACTACTACTACTACTACTACTACTACTACTACTACTACTACTACTACTACTACTACTACTACTACTACTACTACTACTACTACTACTACTACTACTACTACTACTACTACTACTACTACTACTACTACTACTACTACTACTACTACTACTACTACTACTACTACTACTACTACTACTACTACTACTACTACTACTACTACTACTACTACTACTACTACTACTACTACTACTACTACTACTACTACTACTACTACTACTACTACTACTACTACTACTACTACTACTACTACTACTACTACTACTACTACTACTACTACTACTACTACTACTACTACTACTACTACTACTACTACTACTACTACTACTACTACTACTACTACTACTACTACTACTACTACTACTACTACTACTACTACTACTACTACTACTACTACTACTACTACTACTACTACTACTACTACTACTACTACTACTACTACTACTACTACTACTACTACTACTACTACTACTACTACTACTACTACTACTACTACTACTACTACTACTACTACTACTACTACTACTACTACTACTACTACTACTACTACTACTACTACTACTACTACTACTACTACTACTACTACTACTACTACTACTACTACTACTACTACTACTACTACTACTACTACTACTACTACTACTACTACTACTACTACTACTACTACTACTACTACTACTACTACTACTACTACTACTACTACTACTACTACTACTACTACTACTACTACTACTACTACTACTACTACTACTACTACTACTACTACTACTACCACTTCCTGTTTATCATTATTCTGCTAAACATCAATTTAAATTCAAATTAATTTAGCCTGCCTAATCCGATATTCAGATAAGTCATCCACGAATATAATATAATCATCACACCTATAAACATATAACACACATTATTTACTCATTAATTATTTTTTTCATTCACTACTTTTTGGTTTATTTCAACTTTATATCATTCATATTTAAAAATTTCTCAAAATCACTGGAGCATAACATTTCCATTATATTGTTGTTTACATTTTTATTTGTTCTATTATTTCAATTCATAATCTCTATTCATACCATCATTGCACTATTATTATATTCTTACATTATTCATATACATTATATATATACATTCATATACATTATATACATTCACATACATTCATATACATTCATACACATTAATATACATTCATATACACTCATATACATTTTTGTTTATCTTACACTGTATATAGTATTACTTTATGTGTGTATCATTCAGTACATGTATATTAGCATACACTGATTTATAAACATACATCAATTAATATATAATACCTAACCATGGATAACAAATTATGTGTTCACTGTAATAAAGTTAATGAACATGATAAATATGTCACATGTATATGCGATATCATTGTGCATTATGAGTGTCTTCACCCTTATGGTAGTACACCTAATGCATGGGTATCTAGCAACCCTGTAATCAAGCATGTTACATCAATACTTGAGTCACCATCTTTCTTATTTAGATGTAATACATGCATTGGTAACTCTATTCAACCAAGTTGCCCTCTACCTTTAAATACATTTAAAGGTGAAATAAACAATATCGAATCCTCCACAAAGGATATCCTTATCCGTCTTGATAAACAAGATAAGATATTAAATAATATATGTAAACTAGTAAATAATACCAGTACGATATATAAACACATAATACCACCTACATTCACCCCTACAATACCCTATAACCCCCCAAAACAACACTTTCCACCACCTACTCATCCTTTAAATATATCATACTCTTCAGCTGTACGACAAAGCCCATACATGCCCATAAACAAAGTTAATACTACTATACCTGTAATTAATACTACTCCATCTAATTCTCTTGTTATTGAACATCTGAATGAAGATGAAAGAAATATTAACTTCGTATATAAAATACTTTCATATTTAAATATGTCTAAAAACTCTCTGACCTCATACAAATTTATAAACTCAATATGTGTAATATACTTCAACTCACCTAACTCTCTATACACATTTCATTCCAATGTGAACCATATTAAAAAAGACCCCCGATTCTCCCATCTTTATATACGAGAACAACGCTCAGGCAATGAAATATTCAGAGGTAGAGTTATATATCATGCCATAAAAGAAAGTTTAACACCAACTGGCACTAGGTGCACCTATAATAATTATAATAATACATTTGAGCTACGTCAAACTAAGAACTCAAAAATAGATTGGTCCTGTAATCCCATAAATATTACAGAATATGATTTCAAAACATGGAAGACTTCTTATGAAGTATATATACAGACCAAACATAATACAAATAAAATTGACTTAGTCAATGACCAACACACACAATGACATATAACCACCCATGACAACCACATCAGATCAATATCCTCGACCTTCACCATTCCTACCAGTATCATTCACCAATCTCATTCATCCTCACTACACATCATAAACCAACCCTGTCCCTTACCTACCATCTCCAATATAAATATGTCCTCTGCACCATATAAAATTCCACACTTATCCAATATTAAGGCTGCAACACTTAATGTTTGCTCTATCAGAAATAAAGCTGATCTTATAATCGAATTATTTACTGATCTTAACTTAGATATTATGTGTATTACAGAAACATGGCTTAATCTTAATGATACCCCCATAATTGCCACATTAAACACAAATACATTAAGCTTCGTTCACCTTCCAAGACCTAGTTCCCACTTTGGTGGAGGATTAGGTGTATTATATAACAAGTGTATTAAGCTAATAAGCTATAAAGACCTTTCTCTTGAACATTCCGAGGCTTTTTCATGCACATTTCATCCCAATAACTCACTTCCACTTACAATAATAACCATCTACCGACCACCGCATCAATCTATTCCTCATTTTATTGAAGAACTCGATACTCTACTTTACGCATTAACTCCTAAAACAATTCTAACCGGTGATTTTAATATTCCTATCACCTCTACTTCACATAATTCTCGACATCTCTACGATATACTTGAATCACACAATTTGTCCCAAAAAGTCACTACCCCTACACATACAGCAAACAATATTCTTGATCTTGTTATATCAAATAAATCATCTGATATAATTTCCAACACTGTAACTCATAACCTTATAACTGACCACTACATTGTCCTTTTTAATATCCATGTCCCTAAGCCAACCCGCCTATCAAAAACTATTAAAATTAGAAATATTGCTAAAATTGATATTTCAAAATTTATGGAAGACTTTATTAATAATATTTACATTTGTGGTAACAACAAAACTTTATCCCATTTTGACTATATTCTTTCCTCTACTCTTGATGTTCATGCACCTATTAAACAAAAGTCGATTATAGTACGTGATAACTCAAAATGGTTTAATAATAATCTTGTCACCGAAAAACGAAAACTACGAAAAGCCGAAAAATGCTGGCGTAGATCTAAATCTACTACCGACTTTGACATATTTTTACTATGCAGACAGCAATATCGTAGTTTACTCAAAACAACGAAAGAAAATTATTATACTGATCTACTTACTAACGCAGGAAAAGACTATAAGAAAATATTTAAAATATCCAATACACTACTAGGGCGCCTTAATCGACGTATTCTTCCAGATACTTCTATATTAGATAATATTAATAACTTTGATATATTCTTTACCGCTAAAGTAAATGACATTATTACATCTCTTCCCTCCCCTTTATCATATGTACCAACCATCCCTCCATATTCTCTTTCATTACTGAACCTTCCATCTACTTCGCTGGTTGAGAAGCTTCTCCTGTCTGTGAAATCAACATGTTCCCTTGACCCCATTCCTGTCACCCTCTTACATAAGCTGATACCTTATATTGTTATGTACTATAAGGAAATAATCGAAGAATCAATTATATCTGGCTCAGTACCTTCGTGTATGAAGTTAGCTAATGTTACTCCTACTATTAAAAAACCTGACTTGGATAAATCACTGCTCGCGAGCTACCGGCCGATATCACATCTCTCGTATATTTCTAAAGTACTTGAAAGAGTTGTAGCTATTCAACTTAATGACTATATACTCAGTAACAAAATCCTCAATAAATTTCAGAGTGCTTATACTAAAAAGAAAAATACCGAAACAGCTCTTGTCTATATTATTAATTCCCTTCAGCGTGCATCCTTTAATAAACATAGCTCTGTGATCATACTATTAGATCTTTCAGCAGCATTCGATACCTTAGATCATAGCACTTTAATGTTAAGACTTCAGTCTATAGGTATAAATGGAACCGCTCTTGAATGGTTCAAATCATATCTTCAAAATAGATATTTTTCTATTCAGATTGATTCTCTGACATCCACACCTCGGTCAATCCATCATGGTGTACCGCAGGGATCTGTTCTCGGACCAATACTCTTCAATATATACATGATCCCAATATTTGATATTTTTAATAAATATCCAAATATTGGCTACCATTCCTATGCAGATGACCTACAAGTATATATGATTTTAAAAGACCCTACTAAAGATATACCTATACTCAACAACTGCCTTGAGGATATACGAACATGGCTAAACTCAAACTCTCTCTCACTGAATAGCTCAAAAACCATTGCACTCCATATTTCTTTATCAAATAAGTCCACTATTCCAAATATATATATTGGTAATGATTGTATACCTTACTCCAGATCAGCCCGTAATCTAGGAATTATATTAGACACCACATTATCATTTACACATCAGATCTCCAATATAATTAAATCAGTAAATTTTATATTATACACTATAAAAATTATTAGACCTTCAATATCCACTGAAATTGCTAAACTACTTATAACATCTCTTATTCTACCTAAATTAGATTACTGTAATTCGATTATTAATGGTATACCGGATTATTTACTACATAAACTACAACTTTTGCAAAATTCAGCAGTCAGACTCATATACAATATAAATAAATTCTCTAGAACACACATATCACCTTACATGAAAATATTACACTGGCTCCCAATTAAATACAGAATAATATATAAAATATGTATGCTAACCCATCATGCCACTCATCACAGCCAACCTGACTACTTACATACTCTACTTACTCCCTATACATCATCACGCCCAATACGACTTTGCCTCAAGTATACTCTAGTCATACCAGATTTGCGTAATGTATCCATAAAACAAAAGAGAGCCTTCTCAACATCTGCACCTATAGCCTGGAATAGACTTCCTTATAACATTCGTTCTATTCAATCAACCATGTTATTCAAAAATAAGCTTAAGACATATCTTTTCTCTTTGGCTTATCCTAATAACAACTAGTCAACATTTAATGCACGGCCGAAAATTTCTGATGAAGTTGATGGCAGTGCCTAAAACATTAGGTTACAGGTTACAGGTTACTACTACTACTACTACTACTACTAGTACTACTACTACTACTAGTACTACTACTACTACTACTACTACTACTACTACTACTACTACTACTACTACTACTACTACTACTACTACTACTACTACTACTACTACTACTACTACTACTACTACTACTACTACTACTACTACTACTACTACTACTACTACTACTACTACTACTACTACTACTACTACTACTACTACTACTACTACTACTACTACTACTACTACTACTACTACTACTACTACTACTACTACTACTACTACTACTACTACTACTACTACTACTACTACTACTACTACTACTACTACTACTACTACTACTACTACTACTACTACTACTACTACTACTACTACTACTACTACTACTACTACTACTACTACTACTACTACTACTACTACTACTACTACTACTACTACTACTACTACTACTACTACTACTACTACTACTACTACTACTACTACTACTACTACTACTACTACTACTACTACTACTACTACTACTACTACTACTACTACTACTACTACTACTACTACTACTACTACTACTACTACTACTACTACTACTACTACTACTACTACTACTACTACTACTACTACTACTACTACTACTACTACTACTACTACTACTACTACTACTACTACTACTACTACTACTACTACTACTACTACTACTACTACTACTACTACTACTACTACTACTACTACTACTACTACTACTACTACTACTACTACTACTACTACTACTACTACTACTACTACTACTACTACTACTACTACTACTACTACTACTACTACTACTACTACTACTACTACTACTACTACTACTACTACTACTACTACTACTACTACTACTACTACTACTACTACTACTACTACTACTACTACTACTACTACTACTACTACTACTACTACTACTACTACTACTACTACTACTACTACTACTACTACTACTACTACTACTACTACTACTACTACTACTACTACTACTACTACTACTACTACTACTACTACTACTACTACTACTACTACTACTACTACTACTACTACTACTACTACTACTACTACTACTACTACTACTACTACTACTACTACTACTACTACTACTACTACTACTACTACTACTACTACTACTACTACTACTACTACTACTACTACTACTACTACTACTACTACTACTACTACTACTACTACTACTACTACTACTACTACTACTACTACTACTACTACTACTACTACTACTACTACTACTACTACTAACTACTACTACTACTACTACTACTACTACTACTACTACTACTACTACTACTACTACTACTACTACTACTACTACTACTACTACTACTACTACTACTACTACTACTACTACTACTACTACTACTACTACTACTACTACTACTACTACTACTACTACTACTACTACTACTACTACTACTACTACTACTACTACTACTACTACTACTACTACTACTACTACTACTACTACTACTACTACTACTACTACTACTACTACTACTACTACTACTACTACTACTACTACTACTACTACTACTACTACTACTACTACTACTACTACTACTACTACTACTACTACTACTACTACTACTACTACTACTACTACTACTACTACTACTACTACTACTACTACTACTACTACTACTACTACTACTACTACTACTACTACTACTACTACTACTACTACTACTACTACTACTACTACTACTACTACTACTACTACTACTACTACTACTACTACTACTACTACTACTACTACTACTACTACTACTACTACTACTACTACTACTACTACTACTACTACTACTACTACTACTACTACTACTACTACTACTACTACTACTACTACTACTACTACTACTACTACTACTACTACTACTACTACTACTACTACTACTACTACTACTACTACTACTACTACTACTACTACTACTACTACTACTACTACTACTACTACTACTACTACTACTACTACTACTACTACTACTACTACTACTACTACTACTACTACTACTACTACTACTACTACTACTACTACTACTACTACTACTACTACTACTACTACTACTACTACTACTACTACTACTACTACTACTACTACTACTACTACTACTACTACTACTACTACTACTACTACTACTACTACTACTACTACTACTACTACTACTACTACTACTACTACTACTACTACTACTACTACTACTACTACTACTACTACTACTACTACTACTACTACTACTACTACTACTACTACTACTACTACTACTACTACTACTACTACTACTACTACTACTACTACTACTACTACTACTACTACTACTACTACTACTACTACTACTACTACTACTACTACTACTACTACTACTACTACTACTACTACTACTACTACTACTACTACTACTACTACTACTACTACTACTACTACTACTACTACTACTACTACTACTACTACTACTACTACTACTACTACTACTACTACTACTACTACTACTACTACTACTACTACTACTACTACTACTACTACTACTACTACTACTACTACTACTACTACTACTACTACTACTACTACTACTACTACTACTACTACTACTACTACTACTACTACTACTACTACTACTACTACTACTACTACTACTACTACTACTACTACTACTACTACTACTACTACTACTACTACTACTACTACTACTACTACTACTACTACTACTACTACTACTACTACTACTACTACTACTACTACTACTACTACTACTACTACTACTACTACTACTACTACTACTACTACTATCAATCAATCAATCAAAACGATTTATTTAAACACTGCAAATAACACACCAGGCGTTCTCAAGAGTGTAACAAAGCAAACAAACAAAAATAACATAATTGAATATAAACAAAATAATAATTAGTATTATTATAAACTGTACATTGCAAAATGCAATATTGGTTATTGATATATAAAAAAAAACCATATGATATAATGTCATATGGAAAATAAACATATCAATAACATACATAACATAAATAACGTAAAAATAATAAATTAAGACTTTTCAATATTGAATAAATAACGTTTTAAATTAAATTTAAAGGTATCGTGATTAGGAAGCATTCTTATTTTCAAGGGAAGAGAATTCCATAGTGGCGGCGCATAGTATTGAAAGGCTCTCTTGGAAGTTACTATTTTCACTGATTTCTTGACTTGTAAGCAGTATACATCATTAGATGATCGAAGTTCACGACATATAGGCACTTTAACTGATAGGCAAGTTCTAATATATGAAGGACCTGCAGTGAGTGATTTATGAATTATACATAGAATTCTATATTTGCTTCTATTAATATTGTTGAGAATATTAAGATTATGTTGACGCAATGTAACACTCGAGTGATCAAATAAAGGTTGTTGATAGATTAATCGTACTGCCGAATGATCAATTCTATAGATACATTTATTCAATTTTTTGGATAGACCTAAATATATCGAATTACAATAATTAGTCGACGAAAATACCATTGCTTTAATTAGCATCGTAGTGAGGTCTTTGCTAATGAACTTTCTTATATATCGTATATTATATAAATGAAAATTTGCTTTCCTGCAAACAGTTGACATATGATCATCAAAATTCAATTTATTATCAATAGTAATACCAAGATATTTAATTTTTAGTGATGGAATAATTCTAATATTATCAATAAATATATCAGTGAAGTTATTAAAGTTATGCGGTAAGTTCAGTAATTCAGTTTTAGAAGTATTAAGTAGAAGTTTGTTCATAAGTAGCCATTTATTCACTTGATTGGCACATTCAACTAGCTCATTATTCATGACCAGTCTACTATTAACAGAATAAATAAGAATATCATCAGCATAGAGATGAAATCTTAATGTTTTAAATGATTTGATAATATTAGTTATTGGGTTCAGATATATAGAGAATAGTAGTGGACCTAAGACGGATCCTTGCGGAACCCCGTACTTAAATGATTGAGATTTAGAATAAGAATTATTGATCTTAACAGAAAAAGTTCTATTAGTGACAAATCCAATTAAGAAATCATGAGCAGTTGAAGATATACCAATGTCTAAAAGTCTATCTGAAAGGATATCAAAAGATAGCGTATCAAAAGCAGATGACAGATCTAGAAGTAGAATCTGAATTTTCTCATTTCTATCTAAAGATGTATATATATCATTTAGTATAAGAGTTATCGCAGTTTCTGTACTGTGGTTCTTTCTAAAAGCACTTTGTAAGTTACAGGATAAGTTATTAAAATCAATAAAAGTAGTTATCTGTTTAAAAACAATTTTTTCGAGAATTTTAGAGATTAAAGGTAGTTGAGCAATAGGGCGAAAGTTCGAGAGTTCATTTATATTAAGACTATTTTTCTTTAAAATAGGAGTAATAATAGAATGTTTTAAAATAGAAGGAATAACACCTATAATAAGGGATTGATTAATGATTGAAGAAAAAAGTGGAGTGAGTGTGTTAGCTAAAGATTTCATCACAGTAAGAGGCAGAGAATCAGAGGGAGAAGCAGAAGAAGCCGTAACTAAAAGATTATAGATGTCAACATTAGAAGGGAGCGTAAAATGAGTAAGAGTAGGAGTTTGATTTAAATGAGTATTTTGAGAATTTTCAGAGGAATTATTCAAATAATTGTATTGATTTATAGAAGGGGATGACAATTTTATTTTAATGACTGAGTAAATAATATCAATTTTAGAAATGAAAAAATCACTAAAATTATTACATAAAATATCATCAGAAATATTAGGATAAGATTTGTGATGAGATTTACCTAGAAGAGAATTAGTGAAAGCATAAAGCTTGCCCATGTTATTACCACACTTTAAAATTTTATTTTTATAAAATTCTTTTTTAGTAGAAGTTATACTCCTTTTAAAAGATAATTTTAACTTTTTTAAATTTATCATGTTAAAAGATGTTGAGTTTTTATTGAACATTCTTTCAGCTTTTCTCATTTGGCGTTTGATATATAAATTATCATTCGAGAACCATTCATTAGTACGATCACTAACTACTTTATTTTTAGAAGGAGCATATTTATTCAGTAGAAAAGTAAGAATTTGATCTAAAAAAGATATAGATATATTGTTGAAATTGGAGCTAGTATGATACTTGATATCAGTACTAAAAGATTCATAATCAATATTGCGAATATTTCTGTAGCTAATCGTTCGATTTGAATTGCAGTTAATATTAACGTTCAGAATGAATGAAACAGCATAATGATCAGAAATAAGAAATTTAATTGGAAGAATTGTTAAATAATTTAGATGAAAACTAGAACTGATAATTAAATCAAGAATATTATTAGATATATGTGTCCTTTCAGATACATGTTGAGTTAAAGATAAAGATTGTAAAATATTATTAAAAGAGAGAGCAGCAGTATTATCAGATCCAATATGAAAATTGAAATCTCCTAAAATAACGGTATTAGTAAGAGAGATGTGGGAAACAAGTTCAAAAAAACAATCAATGAAAGAAGAATAAGCATTACTTGGAGGTCTATAAATTACAATTAATTTAAAATTATTGCAAAAATTTAATTTAAAGTTTGAAATTAAACATTCACTATTAGGTAAGTCAAATAATCTTGAATTGACAAGTTCAATACTTTTTTTATACAGTATACCTACTCCACCACCCGTACGACCACAAACATGACTAGCTTGAATAAAATTATAATCTGTTGATTTTAATGAAGAAATGACTGCACAGTCGTTTTCATTAAACCATGTTTCCGTTAATGCTATGATGTCATGATTAAATTCATTAATAAAATCAAGAATGAAAATCAAATTTGCCTTAACGGAACGAGCATTTATTAATGAAATTGTAGGGTGGTAGGACTTAGTAGACACATTTAGTCAAGCTGATTGTGGATCAGAAGATTTATTTTTAATATCACTTATATAACTATTAAATGATATTTTCCATTCATTAAATGTATTATCACATGGTATATAAGGATTACCACTCCAGTCAATTACATCAGAACCATCACTATTTATAATATTTCTTAATTCATATTTATTATTTCTTCGGTTTAAAACACATTTATAACCTTGAATTAATTTGCTTTTTAAAGCATGGTAAGAAATATGTTTGAATTGTTTAACTTCAGGTGTTAACAATGGGTGAACGAATAAATTTTTGAAATCAGAATTTCGCAATAGATTAGTAGAAGATAATATTAGATCTCTAGAAAAGGTAGAATTCAGAGTAATAATGGCAGAACTAAAATGAAATTTAGCATTAGTAATTATACTAATATCTAATTTAAATAATTGAAAAATTGATTGAAGATTATTCATATTATTATTTAGATGAGGTATATTATCAATAACTACTATATTAGAATTATTATTAGAAGCTTGATTATAATTATTATTTGTTTCTAATGAAGATTTTAGTTGAGTAGATAAATTAGAAATAGATTTCAGTGAGTCAGCATATGATAATTTCATATTATTATTATTGGAGTCATGAGTGGTAGTTTCAATTAGTTTTTTAATACTATCTAATTTATCATTAATACTAGTTAATTGTGGTAATATTAATGAATCATTTGATGCATTTTTATTGATAGGTACCGCTGATATGCAATTAGGGCATTTAAATAAAAAATTAACACTATTAAATATAGATTTAGCATAATTCGGAGGTGCTTTAGTTTTATTATTATGAGCTACCTGTACATCAATAATTTTAGCGTCATAGAGACATAATATATGAATAATATTATTACAAAAAGTACATGTAATTGTATCTGATGAAGCAATTTTATTGCAGTGAAAACAATTACTAAGCATGATCAATGCCAACCATATACAAGTTAGCGCTAAATCAGATATAGTAATATATACACTAAGCTGTGAAGAAGACAATCAGTTTCTCAGATCCATATATCCAGATATATAATCGATGCTTAGGTAATGCAATACACACGAAAGTTATACGGCACTATACAGAACGATAGGCTGGTCGAATTACAATAGGCTGGTCGAATGACAATAGGCTGGTCGAAATTATAAACAATAGAAATTATGAAAGCAAAAACACGTCTGTTCACTCCGAACGATAGAGACAGAATGAGAATTAGAACTACTACTACTACTACTACTACTACTACTACTACTACTACTACTACTACTACTACTACTACTACTACTACTACTACTACTACTACTACTACTACTACTACTACTACTACTACTACTACTACTACTACTACTACTACTACTACTACTACTACTACTACTACTACTACTACTACTACTACTACTACTACTACTACTACTACTACTACTACTACTACTACTACTACTACTACTACTACTACTACTACTACTACTACTACTACTACTACTACTACTACTACTACTACTACTACTACTACTACTACTACTACTACTACTACTACTACTACTACTACTACTACTACTACTACTACTACTACTACTACTACTACTACTACTACTACTACTACTACTACTACTACTACTACTACTACTACTACTACTACTACTACTACTACTACTACTACTACTACTACTACTACTACTACTACTACTACTACTACTACTACTACTACTACTACTACTACTACTACTACTACTACTACTACTACTACTACTACTACTACTACTACTACTACTACTACTACTACTACTACTACTACTACTACTACTACTACTACTACTACTACTACTACTACTACTACTACTACTACTACTACTACTACTACTACTACTACTACTACTACTACTACTACTACTACTACTACTACTACTACTACTACTACTACTACTACTACTACTACTACTACTACTACTACTACTACTACTACTACTACTACTACTACTACTACTACTACTACTACTACTACTACTACTACTACTACTACTACTACTACTACTACTACTACTACTACTACTACTACTACTACTACTACTACTACTACTACTACTACTACTACTACTACTACTACTACTACTACTACTACTACTACTACTACTACTACTACTACTACTACTACTACTACTACTACTACTACTACTACTACTACTACTACTACTACTACTACTACTACTACTACTACTACTACTACTACTACTACTACTACTACTACTACTACTACTACTACTACTACTACTACTACTACTACTACTACTACTACTACTACTACTACTACTACTACTACTACTACTACTACTACTACTACTACTACTACTACTACTACTACTACTACTACTACTACTACTACTACTACTACTACTACTACTACTACTACTACTACTACTACTACTACTACTACTACTACTACTACTACTACTACTACTACTACTACTACTACTACTACTACTACTACTACTACTACTACTACTACTACTACTACTACTACTACTACTACTACTACTACTACTACTACTACTACTACTACTACTACTACTACTACTACTACTACTACTACTACTACTACTACTACTACTACTACTACTACTACTACTACTACTACTACTACTACTACTACTACTACTACTACTACTACTACTACTACTACTACTACTACTACTACTACTACTACTACTACTACTACTACTACTACTACTACTACTACTACTACTACTACTACTACTACTACTACTACTACTACTACTACTACTACTACTACTACTACTACTACTACTACTACTACTACTACTACTACTACTACTACTACTACTACTACTACTACTACTACTACTACTACTACTACTACTACTACTACTACTACTACTACTACTACTACTACTACTACTACTACTACTACTACTACTACTACTACTACTACTACTACTACTACTACTACTACTACTACTACTACTACTACTACTACTACTACTACTACTACTACTACTACTACTACTACTACTACTACTACTACTACTACTACATATGTGATAATATCTCGAAAAGTAAATCTGTAAATAAATCTATCAATATAAATTGTTTTGATACATGTTCATTTCCCAATAATAATTTTAATAATTTCATAACTCCAACACATACTGAAATATATAATTTGATAATTACCGCCAAATGTACTTCACCAAATGATCCATTACCTCTCTCTATTACTAAAAAAATTATTAACACTTTAACACCTCTATATCATAAAATTATTAATATTTCACTAACTACTGGCATTATACCACCTGAATTAACACATGCTATAATAACTCCCATTTTAAAAAATGCATCTTTAGATGATTCTATTTTATCTAATTATCGACCTCTATCTCAATTACCATTACTCTCAAAGATTCTAGAAAAAGTTATCTATAAACAGCTCATATCTTATCTTGACTATAATGATTTATTTGATAATTACCAGAGTGCATACCGTAAACATCATAGTACTGAAACTTCCATTATTGCACTTACTGATAGCCTTCACCATTCACTTGACAACCACAAATCTTTGCAATTATTATTTATTGATATGACTGCTGCATTTGATACCATTGACTTTACTATATTACTATCTAGACTTTCCAATATTGGTATTACTGGAACTGCTTTCAATTGGTTTAAATCTTTCATTACTACTAGAACATACTCTGTTAAAATTAATTCTTCATTTTCTCAACCCTATCCACTAAATTTCGGTGTCCCACAAGGTTCTGTCCTTTCTCCAATTCTATTTTCTATATATCTACGACCTTTATCAAAATTACTCCAATCATATACTTTACTAAAATATAATATATATGCAGATGATATTGTATTACACACATTTGCAACTAACTCTACACAAAATAATTATTTTCAAGACTGTATTAATTCTACTACTAACTGGCTTACTAATAATAACTTACTAATAAATTCAAATAAAACTAAACTAATTAATATTTCTAGAACTCGCACTGCATTTCCAAATATCTATATCGGTACAGATAATATTACTCCTATTACTAGTACAAAGTATCTTGGAATAACTATTTCACAAGATCTATCGACTGAAATACATGTAAAAGATATACTTAAGTCTGCATCATATAATGTTTACAATTTAAAAAAAATTCGCCCTTTCATTTCACTAAATACAGCTAAAATATTATCTACTTCACTAATTATTTCTAAACTAAATTACTGCAACTCTTTTCTTTATAAAATTAATACTACATTACTAAAAAAATGTGATTCCATTATAAATAGGTGCATTCGAATTATATTTAAAATTCCTTATACTGATTATTCTACAAGTATTTCTGAACTTCGTTCTAAAATCAATTGGCATAATACTAAGCAATCTATTATATATAAAATACTCACTATAACGCATAAAGCTATAGTATTTAAGAAACCTATGTATATATATAATATGCTACAGTTATCTATTAATAACTCGCAATTGAGATCTAATTCTACAATTAACCTTGAACTACCTAAAATTAATTCTTCAATATATGGCGAGCTATCTTATCGGTGGTATGCCCCTTACCTTTGGAACAAACTTCCATCCAACATTAAGAATATGATTAACCATTATACGTTCAAGAAACATTTACATCGTTATATATTAAATAACTATTGATTGTAATAATTGTATAATAATATTCTAAAGTTTATAACATATACGAAAGTATTGTATGTATCTGTATATTTGTGTATATTTATTTATATACGTTTATATATTTATATACACATATATGTATGTATATATTTATCATGTTATGTTTTTAAATGCTAAAAACAATTAGTAATATTTGTTCTGTTTAATTTATTCGTTCACACTCTAAGAATGTTTATAAAACATTAATGCAGTGTATAATAAACTATTTACATTTACATTACATTTACTACTACTACTACTACTACTACTACTACTACTACTACTACTACTACTACTACTACTACTACTACTACTACTACTACTACTACTACTACTACTACTACTACTACTACTACTACTACTACTACTACTACTACTACTACTACTACTACTACTACTACTACTACTACTACTACTACTACTACTACTACTACTACTACTACTACTACTACTACTACTACTACTACTACTACTACTACTACTACTACTACTACTACTACTACTACTACTACTACTACTACTACTACTACTACTACTACTACTACTACTACTACTACTACTACTACTACTACTACTACTACTACTACTACTACTACTACTACTACTACTACTACTACTACTACTACTACTACTACTACTACTACTACTACTACTACTACTACTACTACTACTACTACTACTACTACTACTACTACTACTACTACTACTACTACTACTACTACTACTACTACTACTACTACTACTACTACTACTACTACTACTACTACTACTACTACTACTACTACTACTACTACTACTACTACTACTACTACTACTACTACTACTACTACTACTACTACTACTACTACTACTACTACTACTACTACTACTACTACTACTACTACTACTACTACTACTACTACTACTACTACTACTACTACTACTACTACTACTACTACTACTACTACTACTACTACTACTACTACTACTACTACTACTACTACTACTACTACTACTACTACTACTACTACTACTACTACTACTACTACTACTACTACTACTACTACTACTACTACTACTACTACTACTACTACTACTACTACTACTACTACTACTACTACTACTACTACTACTACTACTACTACTACTACTACTACTACTACTACTACTACTACTACTACTACTACTACTACTACTACTACTACTACTACTACTACTACTACTACTACTACTACTACTACTACTACTACTACTACTACTACTACTACTACTACTACTACTACTACTACTACTACTACTACTACTACTACTACTACTACTACTACTACTACTACTACTACTACTACTACTACTACTACTACTACTACTACTACTACTACTACTACTACTACTACTACTACTACTACTACTACTACTACTACTACTACTACTACTACTACTACTACTACTACTACTACTACTACTACTACTACTACTACTACTACTACTACTACTACTACTATTACTACTACTACTACTACTACTACTACTACTACTACTACTACTACTACTACTACTACTACTACTACTACTACTACTACTACTACTACTACTACTACTACTACTACTACTACTACTACTACTACTACTACTACTACTACTACTACTACTACTACTACTACTACTACTACTACTACTACTACTACTACTACTACTACTACTACTACTACTACTACTACTACTACTACTACTACTACTACTACTACTACTACTACTACTACTACTACTACTACTACTACTACTACTACTACTACTACTACTACTACTACTACTACTACTACTACTACTACTACTACTACTACTACTACTACTACTACTACTACTACTACTACTACTACTACTACTACTACTACTACTACTACTACTACTACTACTACTACTACTACTACTACTACTACTACTACTACTACTACTACTACTACTACTACTACTACTACTACTACTACTACTACTACTACTACTACTACTACTACTACTACTACTACTACTACTACTACTACTACTACTACTACTACTAGTTACAGATATTAAAAAACATATCGTAGATTACTACACAAATTTAAAATTATCAATTATTCTCACCACAACAAGGTGTGTGACATCTCATTAAAGTTTAAAGTTATGTTAAACATTATTTCCAAAAATGTGCATAGATATATTTGCTGAATTAACATTGTTCTAAGTATTCTGTTTAGATTATAAATATATTGATTGATTGATAATTTATTTAAGAAAATACAAAGTCGAAATATATAATCGAAAGTATAACGTATAAATATGCTTGCTAACGATAACATACATTATAGAAATAATAAAATAATAATACGAAATTAACACATTAAAGAAATTAAAACGTTTTACAGTTACCGGAAAAAATAAATGCAAAATATATTATTATTTTATTATTATTTTATTATACTTATGATACTGGAACTATAATAATTACTGATATTATATGAAAAAGAAATGTATGGGGAAGTAACCTAATACGGATACTTTAACAATAAATGGTCTTAACATTTTATGTCTCAATATTCATATTCAAAATTACTATAAATTAATATTATATGATTATAGATATTATTGTGATTTTAAAATTTTATTTAATATTTGAATTCAATAGATAAAGGGGGTGTCCGACGGACACTATCCGTATTCGGTACCCATGTCCGAATAAATACACCCTGTGTTATAATACGGATATACATATATATATTATTGATGAACCAATCAGATAAATTATAATTACATTATTTATAATTACTTTTATTAATAATTTTATATAATTTAATTAGTAATTAATTTATTAATTTTTATTATTTTGTTAGTTAATATTACAAGTTATGTAGGTGAAAGTAACCTAATGCGGACACTTTAACAATAAATGCTCTTAACATTTTATGACTCATTATTTTTATTCAAAAATTACAATATATTAATATTATATGATTATAGATAGTATTGTGCTTTTAAAATTGTATTTAATCTTTTAATAGTTAACGCATTTATATTTATACGTATTTAATTGTTAACGTTTTATTCGGTACCTACGAAGTACCGATGTAGGTCCTACGTCCGAATATGGACACCCTGTGTTATAATACGGACACCCGATATATCACTGGGTAAACTATATATTATTGGATCAATATATGAATCAATCAGACAAATTACAATTATATTATTTATAATTAATTTTATGAACAATTTATTATAAGTTAATTAGTTAATAATTTATTTATTTTTATTATTTTTTTAATTAATAATACAATTTAAGTATCTAAATAATAACATTTTTAGATTTAGCTTAATTGGCTTTAATTGGCGATTATTATGAAAATCAGAATAGTTCACACACTGCGCGCTGATTGGTTATAGGATGTCCATTATGATGTCCAATTAAGACATCTAGAGTGTCCGTATTAGGGACTTATATGACCTCTAGATATATTCTTATAAGTTAATAAATATTTGATAAAAAATATAGAAATTATGTATAAACTATTTAGAATTTTTTAGTTTTTAATAATATATTGTTATATTTTATATCGATACATTTATATATTCTTGAGAAGGTTTTAAGTTGAAATTTTTTTTCATAAATTTAAAAACGTAATAAAAAAATCAGTTTATTGGATATATCAGCACTATTTTGACAAATTTAAAAATAAATAAGTATATATATATATATATACTTTAATTTAAAATAATAATTTTTATTGGGTATTTAAAGTTTATTTTAATCTGATAAAATCAATTTATTTATCAACATATTCTCGTTGATTTTTTTATTCATCAATTCAAGCATGTTTATTTCATTCAACTTAACTTTATTCTTCATTTCACTATTATCAATATCTGTAATTCCATTTGATCTTGAAATACTAAGAGAATCTTTAAATTCTTCTTCAATTTTCATTAAATTCGATTTTACATCTATCATTAATTCATCTAAGGTTTGTATTCTATTCCTGGCTCCATTTATTATATTTGTTATTAACGATTCTTGATATTTTATATTATTTTTAAGTGCACCTATATGTTCTTCATATTTAGAAATCTCCTTATTCATATTTTCAAAATTTTCAGTTAGTCTATTTTTAATTGGAATATTTGAATATATTTTTTGTTGTATTAATGTGTGTTCTTTTAAAAGTTGTATATTATCACGTATCTGCATTATATCCGACGTTGCGTCATCTATTTGTTTTATACGTTTATTATTATTTTCTATTGTATTTTCAAGAGATATTCTTTCCGTACCTGCCGATTGTTTTATAGTTACGGAATCTTCGGTAACTTCCTTTACGGTGCTTTCGTATTTATCAAATTTAATTTTTTCTTCGGTTAATAATTTTTTATTTGTTTCGATATCTAATTCGAGTTTTTCTATTTTTTTTATGATCTCTTTTTTAATATTTGTATATGTTTTTCTAGTATTTAGAGTACCGCCGTCTTTATTTTTACCAACTAAATTCCCTTGAAAATATATTAGAAGAGGGTCAGATTTCTTGATATTCAACCTCGGTTTAATATTCTTTAATTCTGTATTTAATGTTCTTAATTTTTCTTCCAATCCTTTTATAGTTTTCATGGAATCATATTTCTCTTGTGGCCAAACTTTAGTACTTAGTTTTACACTTACTAAAGCCTGACCATTAAATAAATCGTCACTGCTTTTCGACCCTTTAGAAGGATTACTTCCAGATACATCAATACTCCCAGACGGTGATTTACTCCCTAACCCCTTTAAAGAACTACGTCTAGATACATCTTTAAGGCTTCCTGGTAACGATTTACTTCTAGTCCACTTTAAAGAACTACCTACACGTACGCCCGTATCCGTTCCCGATAGAGATTTACTCCCGGCACCCTTTAAATAATTACTTATAGATACATCCAAATCTCTAGCCGATATAGATCGGCTTCCCCGGCTAGATAACGAATTACTCGTCAAGTGGTTTACGTTTACCGTCGATCGTTCGTCGGGTAACCTATTCGGGAAACTAGTCTTCCGAGCCGCGAAGCGCTTAACGCTCTTGAACTGCCAAGCGATCAACACGCAAGTAAGCACGAATGACGTCACTGCTATCGCGTATCCGTACATACTTAAAGCGAATTTAGTTACCATGATAACACTAGGCGTTCGTCTGTAATTATATTATATTATTACATTTTAGGAAAATGTTATTCTATTTTAATTAGTAATTCATTTTTATTATTATTTTATTAATTAATAATACAAGTTAAGTATCTAAATAATAACATTTTTAGATTTAGCTTAATTTGCTTTAATTGGCGATTATTATGAACATTATAATAATTCACACGGTGCGCCATGATTGGTTATAGGGTGTCCGTATTAATACATCTATAGAATCTAGAGTGTCCGTATTAGGGATTTATACTACCTCTAGATATATGTGTATAAATTAATTAATATATAATAACAAATATAGAAATTATGTATATTCTTTATTTTTTAATAATATATTGTTTTATATCGATACATTTGTATATTCTTGAGAAGGTTTTAAATTAAATTTTTTTTTGATACATTTAAAAACGTAATAAAACAATCAGTTTATTGGAGTTTTCAGCACTATTTTTTATATTAAAAAAATATAAAAAACTAATTTAGACTATTTATGTAATTATGAATATTTTATTCATTAACTTTTTGTAGGATTTATGGTTTCTGAGAAACCGAGAGTGTCCGTATTCCGTTACTTTCCCCTGCGTATTTAGACTAAATCAATTGTAACAAACACGTGTATGTCATTAAATAGTGAGTTTATTTGTAATACAATATAACCCGATATAGGACCTACATAGAATACTAATAGTAAATAATACATTACTTATAAAAGATAAATATTTAAAAGTATCGTATCGATGTTTAAATGTAAAATATGAACTATTGGTAATAAACTACTCAACGTATCAACCACGAAAGTCTGAACTAGAATAAGGATACCGCAGTGAATATTACACCATACTATCTTACACGGTAACCGGATTAAGATATTACAACATTAACATTATAACTTATTCATAACTATAGTCAATTAATATCTCTTGCATGTTTCAAATGCAAATGTAAAATTATCTAGGCGTAATTTACATAAATTTACAAACACAAACACACACACACATATATATATATATATATATATATATATATATACATATATATACATATTTAAATTAATTTATAATATTATATATTACCTTTATTTACTTCCTTTAATATATATATATATATATATATATATATATATATATATATATATGAACAATATATAATGGCCATATTACAAATATTTTCCCTACTAGGTGAAAAATACCATTAAACTAGCACGAGTTACTTTAATATTATGTATTAGTGTTTAGTTTAAATTATATATTTATACATATATATACTTTAATTAAAAATAATAATTATAAGTTTTTAAAACGAACATTTTATTTTTAAACAGTCATGATATCTATCAAACTATTCTCGTCGTCTATGTTCAGTTTTAAAACCACTTGTTTCTCAAATAGTTCATCGCATTCCTTTCGTATTTCTTCAATGCGCGACTTCGTGCCTGTGTTAAAGATCGCCTTAAATTCTTCCTCGAGTTTAATTAGTTGACTATTAAGTTCCGTGTACGACTCCGTAAATTTGGATATCTTCTCTCGGGCGTTATTCTTAATTTTCTTAATGAAATTATTGAAATATTTTATATCCTGCTGCAGTTCGAATAAATGTACATCGTATCCGGTGATTTCTTTTTGTAGAGCTAATAGATTCGGTTGTTGACCTTTCTTAGTCAATGGATTTTCTAATATCGTATTTAGGTTTTCCACGTATTTCTGTATAATAACTCTATTAGCGCGAATTTGTGTTATTTCTGACATCACTTCGTCGATTTGCGCCACTCGAATTCTAATATTTTCTTTTCTAATTTCGAGGGTTAAATCTTCCGTACTGTGCGATGCTGCAGTGTCTGTTTTCAATGAAACCATTACAGGAGCATCCCTAACAATTTGTTTATAGTTGTCTAATTTAATTTCTAATTCTTTTAATAAATTCGTATTTTCCTCGATATCTTTTCTACGTTTTATAATATTGGCCTCGGTTTCTCTTTTTACAGTAGATAATTTATTTAGTTTAAGTTTATTGGCTTTCGATTTAACCTTTCCAATAACGTGTTTTATTCCAACTCTAACGACTTTTCCGACGAGTACATCAAATTCCAAGTCTTCTAAAGAACGTATGCTCGTCTTCAAGTCATCATTATACATTATTAAGTTTTTCTTGATTTTGTTTATTTTATTAAAAGTATCGTATTTATCATTTTGCCACACCTCGGTACTTAGTTTTATCGACGATATAGACTCTAAGGAAGTTCTACGGTTTTTTATTTCTAATTCTTGGTAGTTCTCTCTTTCTTTCATACCCAAGTATTGAATTTCCATCACGGTTTCCTTATTTTCGGCGTTCACTTTATTGGAGTGTAGTTTTTCTATAAATCTCGTATGCCTTGTTTTAACGAACGTTCTGACACGTTTAAATTTCCAGGCAACCGTCATGGTGAATATTAAAAAAAATACGATTCCGATACCTAAAAATATATGACCCAACGCTAATTTAGTCGTCATGTTAACTACGCAGACGAACAAATCTATCTGTAATTCATATTATGTTGATATCGTTAAAATTATGAATAAATTAATAATAAGTTTATATAACAGTTTAAAATATAATAGGATATATATACTATTGTTAATATTATATACAATATTATTAATATATTATAAATATATATTAATAATATTGTATATTATATAATTACCAATATATATAGTTTAATGTAGTAATATAAATTTAAAATCTATGAGCTATAATATGAATAGGTCAACACTCGATCGGTAACATATCAATACGACACTGACGTTAGGTTAGTTTTATTTGTTATCAAACAAATATTTTATAAAAATATGTAATTATAATTATTATATTTATAATTATCTCTATGTCATTCAAAAGTAACTATAAGAGTCTGTATTATAAAAATACGCCTATAAAAACTGATGTGAAATATTTATAATATTGAGTTAAATTTAAATAATTTATACTTCATACTTGCTATAAGAGCTTAGAAAATGTAATAGAGTAATATATATAAATAAGTTTTCCATATAATTGATTTTTTTAAAATTATCTCAATTGCAAAAGTAATCCACTTTTTAGAATACCCATTTTGTATTATTTAGTACCAACAAAATACAAATAATACTTTAGAAACTTACATATCATCCTTTTTTAAAGTGTTATTTTATATCTAAAACCCTATAGCTTTGATCACTTTAATGCATCTTTATATAATTCCCAGATAATATACTTAATATACAGATAATACAATGTTAGTCTATTAGATAATATTCTATACTTGTATATACTATATTTATATAATAAAATAGAGATACAATTATATTTCAAAAACAATCAAAAAAATATATTTATTAATAGCAAAATGTTACTAATGTCCCTTCGAACTGGCTTTCATATAAAGGCACCCATGTTTTTACGATATCCGATTATCGTGTATACATAATTTTATAAGATAAATGCTAAATATAATTTATATAGCAGAATTCATTAGTGACAATGAATAATAAGCCGTATTAATAACTTCAAATGTATAAGAAATGTACATGTGTCGACATATAGGGTCCATGACTAAAGGTAATATTGTATTTAAAATAATTTAAAAATAGTAGTAGTAGTAGTATTAGTATTAGTAGTACTAGTAATATTATTAGTATTATTATACTATATACGTATATATATATATACGTGTAATCAAAGATGATGATGATGATGATGATGATGAACGATAAGCGAAAATATAAGATATTAATAGATATAGATACATTTTCCATATAATTAAAAAAAGATTGTTAAATTATCTCAATTGCAAAAGTAATACACTTTTTAGAATACCCATTTCGTATTATTTAGTACCGATTATCGAGTACCAATTATTTAGCGCGAACGTATCTCTATAGAGATGATGGACACGTCACGTGACATATACTAGCCGTATCACGTGACATATACTAGCCGTATCACGTGATACCGAATAACGAAGCGACTTTAGTGAGACCGGCGACATGATGGCTCAGCGGGACAACTAAAATCTAGTAAGCCAGAGGTCCCAGGTTCGACCACAGGCAGTTATTGTTTTTCTCTTGTGTTTATCAAGAATTTAATAAACGATAAATCAAAACACAAGAAAACAAATGTTACTATTTGTATTGTATTGTCCGGGGCCCCTCACAGTTATTTATAACATTTACAAGTCTATGACTTCTTGAGCGTCCGGAAACGTCAGAAATCTCATATTACATACGTAACGATAAGTTACATGTATTGATGACGTGACGTCAAGGCCAAGGACTGGCAATAACGAGAATCACTTTCTCACGCTTGAGTGATTAAATAAGCCACGCCCTTTTCGCGTGCGTAAGAATTACGTTTCTCTATCGATGTCCTCGGTGACATGATCTGTTCACGCGTTAATAGTTCGCATTATAATATAGTTAATACCCGACTAGAAATGTTAATATAACGTATACATCAATATAATATAAGTTACCTTTGAATGCGTGTCACTTCATTATATATACATACATAATATAATTATATTTATGTATACAATTAAATGTATTTAATTAAACAAATTATTTCACTTATTAAGTTTTATTAATAAATAAAATTTTAATTGGATATCATAAATTTTCAATTTATGAATATTTTTTACGAATATATATATATATATAGATATTAATAACATCCAGTGTGATAATACGTCAGATATTTAGGTAGCAGGACACGGGACACCCGTCGCTGGTTCGAGCCCCATACGAATCATCAAATATGTCTTACAATAATATTTAGAAGTGCTATCTGGTAATTATATCTTATATCTTATATAATTATTCATATATAAATGATCGTATTTCGTTAAATCGTGGATGCATTAACACGATATCGGCTTCGAAGACATATTAGAGCGGTATATGGTTATACCGTATAACTTATACGTTAACATTTCATCTAAGTTCATGGATGGGATGATAGGATTCGACCAACATTAACTAATAACAATGACAATAACAATACGGATTGTAGAACACGTGAACACACGCCACGAGATAACGTTCTTCTCGGGTGGGGGTATACGTACATATATAGGTATGGGTAGAGCCACTGGGAGGCCACGAGATACCCGGAGTTAGAGAGGAAGGCTTTTATTACTTAATACGTGACCGCCGAAACGAGGCGTGCGCCAAAGGCCGAAGGGCTACTATTACACGCCACTTAAATCGAACAAGTTCTACCCAGCAAAGAGTAAGAGCAGCATAACAGCAGCATAATAACATGAACAATTAATAGCAGCATAATATACATTTAATAGCAGCATAATGGCAGCATAATAACACAATGTAAATATTTGAGGCTCTAACATATGCTGTTATGCTGCTATTATGCTGCTATTACTGTTAGCTGGGTATGGCGACGTAAAACGCCTAAAAAATGTAATATTTAGTTTTTCCGCTCGTATAGTTGTTGGATGGTACGACTCGGACGCGGGACGAGGACATCACCTCTTTAAGTTAATGTATAGGGTAAGTGGTTAATATCTTACTCTCCGATATGGTCAAGTATTAGGGTAACGATATAGGGTAAATTAGAATGTTTATATAGAGCGCCAGACTATGCTTTCGGTAATCAACAAACATGGGATCGTGTTTTAAATTGTGTGCAGAGTTCCTAAACAACGCATAGAGCAATCAGTAAGGTAGTCTATACGAGTACAGTCAGCTAGGCCGATACTGTAGCCGATGCTGTAGCCACAGCTACCGTTTAAATAACGTGTAGACCGCATACATATATTTACCCGGCTAACAGTATGTACCTATACTGTTAATATATTATAATAGCAACATAATAGCCGGATAATATACTTTTAAAATTTAAAAACGATTTCGGCCATTTAAAGAATCGTGCCCGGAAAACGTTCGACTCCATTGACATTCTTCCAACTCACCGAAAGTAAGGTAGTAAGGAGAGAGTGACATGCAAATGGTACGCATACTACTGGTAAATAGGTACAGTGCTTCTACGAAGTAGTACATATAAGGAGGACTGTAAAAGGGATAGTTAATAGAAATTAATGCGATACTTTAGTTAGCTTGGCGTTAGTATATATTTTGTATTTCGTTATATCTGCGAGGAGGAAGTACAATTTATATAGAGTAATCTAGGGTTCAGTTTATAAATATTATTATTAATTTATTTTGTTGTTTACCTAATAAACTATATATTATTATTATACCTGAATATGATATAATCACATTGCTATTATCTCCATACTAGGCCCTTAACTATTCATCATTTATGTCAATGATCTACCATTATATTTAAAAGATAAAAATGTAAAATGTACAGTATATGTAATTAATACTGCTATAACTTTTACAGCTAATAATATATAACCAAAAAATGTAATTAAAAAAACCTAAATAAAAGTAGAAAATGGTATAAATATAATAAGTTAAAATCAATATTAGTAAAATAGAAATAATAAATGTCAACTAAAATAAATATTTAAATATTAAAATTTCATTAAAAGATACATCAATAAATAACGTATATAATTATAAATATCCTGGTATTAATCTTGATAACAAACTTGATTTCAAAATCATATTATTAAACTAAATAAAAAATTCTCCCAAATTCAATTTTTAATCTCAAAGTTGAGTAAATTCATTAAAACAAATTCATTGATAATTATATATTTAATAGTATTTATCTACCATATTTAAACTATGGAAATATACTTTTGGGAAATAAATTCTCAAATAATACTATAAATACAACAATTATTTAACAAAAAAAACCTTACGAATAATAAATAAAAGAAAATTTCGAGATCATACAAAATAATTATTCACATAAAATAAAATACTTATATTTGATAAGCTATTATAATACACTATCATATATGAATAAACAATATTACAATCAATTAATAAAAAACGTACCTGACATAGGTACACATACAACATAATAATAAATATACTCTACGAACAAATAAAACGTATACTCTCTCAATTTCAAAATCAACAAAAACAATAAATAGTTTACTGATGGAAACTTTAGAACTTATTTCAAACAAATATACAAAATATAAAAAATGAAAATTTGGTCAAGTTAAATAATTAAAAAAATTAACTAATTTACTAAATTACGAATTTATCGCTAGCAACAACTAGAAAAGACTAAGGTTTTATTTTGAAGCCATTTGGATAAAGTAGAAAGAAAGCGAAAAATAATACTAAATGAAAAAAGAATGATATTAATTATTCCAATAAACTATATCTATCTATCTTAGTATATAGATACTTATGTATTTATTCAAAATTAAAAAAATGAATTTTTACAATATTTATTTTAACAAAACATGTTTACAAACAAATTTGTTGTAATTAATCGACCTATAAATTATGTTTTTTCTTCAAAAATTACAACTTGTATCCCGTACAAATAGATTGTTTATGATTTTTTTAAATGTCATCATCCTATACACTCGATAAGTGCCCAACACTCTGTTTTCAGTTTATCTATCTTTATCTCTCGTTGCACAGTTTTCGAGATTATTCCGACATACATACATAAAAACAAACATATATATTATTTAAAGATACTTTGTTTTATACCATTGTATATATATATATATATATATATATATATATATGATGATGTGGATATTTAGTAAATACTATATATTATTATAATCTATTTATTAATTTATTTAGACAAAGGTCACAGGTCGGAACGCCATCTTTGACTCATATTTACTTTCTTAAAAATTTGGCCCTCGACGAAACAACATCGTTATTAATACTGATAGGTAAAACCTTTGTCAATATATACACTTTATATAAGGTATAGGGTTATATAACGAATAAAGCTGATACGAAAATTCTGTCTTCATAACATATATATATATATATATATATATATATATATATATATATATATATATATATATATTTATAAATATATATAAATATATTATAAATATAAAAAAACACTGAAATTTTTTTATTTTGAAAGACACCAAAAGCACGTTTTAAAAGGGCAAGATACACATTTAATTAAGCAACAATTTGACGCTTTATTTTTCAAGTTACTGCCTGCATTTATAGTCTCATCCAATCTTTTTTGTAAAAATTGCTTATCGTGTCGTTCCCTTGCTTCTACGTAGCCGGAATTAGTGGCTTCTCTGAACCTATTTAGATCCTGGTTATTCGCCATTTTATACCTAATAGTACTAATTAAATTTCTCTCGTTATCTATTCGAAATATATAATTATTTATCTTTTCATTGTTTAGTCTTATTTCATTTACGAGGTCCGGTAATTTCGTGTCGAGATTTTTCAGTATACGATTCGAGTATTCCACATGTTGACGTTTTAAAACGTCGTGTTCGATTCGTAAACGTCTCAGAGTAACGGCATCCCTTTCAACTATTTTTATTTTATTCGAAATATGATAGTGACCTTCGGAGCTCGGATTCAGGCCTCGAAGTTCGTTTTCGGCGAATTTCATATCGCCAGGAATATTACTCTTATCGTACGGCAAACGTGGCACCCTTGCGACGTTAGCGTCCGTCTTGACGGGTACACCTACGACGGGTGCCACGCCGCCGCCACCCCCTCCTCCTACCCGGCTGACCTTTTTACCACGATTCGCGATCCGCTCCAGTATATTGAAATGTCTCCGTCGAACGGTCCCTCGTTTGAATTTGAACGTGTACACGACGTGCGTGAAACCGACGATAGTGATTACGGCCGCCGTTATAAACGCCGCGTATATCCAGAACGATATAGTCACCATATCTGTGTACGTGTGTGCGTGTACGTGCGCGCGTATGTGTACGCGTGTGTGCGCGTGTATGTGTGCGTGTATACATGCTCATTATGTATATATGTGTGTGTGTGTGTGCGTGTGTGTGATATATTTGTATATGTGTACGATACATACAGTTTAGGAGCGGGTTTAGTTATGATGTTGGTTTTAGTTTTTATTTTAAGTGCAGATATATGTTAATATAATGTATATGTATATGTTTATATATGTAATATAATGTATTGTTATTTTTATTTGGTGAAGTTTTCACTTATAACCATATATGGTTCTAATGTCCTTTCGAAGCCGCTCTTATATAAAGGAAATTATGGTTTCAACGAAAGCCGATCATTTATTTATACACAATTATATATACCATGCTTCTATTCTTCTCGCAACCCCTATTTTATATAGATAGGTTAGATTTATTCTTCGCCGTTTTACATATTACAATATTTATGTAATTTAATAATATTAATAATATATATTTGTTACCCTTAGTTACATTCATACAAATATGTATGTAAATATTATCAACTACACATTGTAATACAACCATAGCTAACCATAGTAGCAGTGTACTAGCATATAATACAACAATAGAAACATAATAGCAGTATAATAGCATTACAAATTAATAGTAGCATAATAACGGAATAATAGCACAATGTAAACATTTGAGCCTAACGTGTTATGATATTATGCTGAACGTTGCAGCTATTACTGTTAGCTCGGACTGTTTACAATAAACACTCGATAAATAATACAATTATAGTCATGTCGAGCTCTACTACAGAATATCTAATTACAATATTTGTCACGTATCATATCACTAGTCCGTCGACAAATTTTATATTTAAAATCGTAAATATCTATATTTTATATCTTCGAATTTAGAATCATACGCAGAATTCGTAATAAACGTCTACTAATATTCAAATACTACTACCGTGATAAGAAAATCGGCTATTTATCATATATCCATATTGGAAATATATTACCGCACTTAGATGACATAACTAGAAGAAGAAGAAGACATTTTATTTAGACATCATTTAAACAATTAAGTTAACAATAATGTATAATGAAATAATAAGAAAGTTATGGTGTAAATAAATATGTTTTTAAATTCTTTTTGAACTTTTCTGAGTTTCTTTCAGCACGGAGTGTTGCAGGTAGTGAGTTCCAGGCTATCGGTGCTTGTGACGAGAAGGCGCGTGAACGGGCAGTATTACTATTACTATAGGAATACTATCAGCTAACTAAGCCTATAGGATCATGAGAAGTATACGTATTAACTTATAAGTGCCCACATGTGTGGTATTGAAAGCTATGCCATCTATGTTAGCAGTCAAGAAATTATACTGAGCTGATCAGTTACATGTGCTGTATATATGGAAGCGTGGCTTATAACTTGTATAAGTGAAATTCTCTTTGATCACATTAAACACATAATTATGATTAAAAACTATTGTTGTTATTATTATTTTATGTTGGTGGATTCCTTTCATTCCATCTTAGATGAATTTTTCACATGGCTCAAATGTCCATACGAATCTACTCCAATACATTGTGTTCAATACTGTATTCATATATATATATATATATATATATATATATATATATATATATGTATGTGTATAGGAATAACCTTTTTATATTACTTCATTTATTATGTATTTTAAATATTATTTTTTAATTTATATATATATATAATTTTATTAATTATTAATTAATAATTAAATAAAATTATTTTGTAAAATTTTATATCTTTACTAATTTTCATTATAAAAAGGTAAACATAAATATCATATTTATAACGACATATACAACATATTTTAATTTGTAATTCATATAATTTCATATAATATAAATATATATATATATATATATATATATATATATAAATATAATTAAAAAGTTGGTATAAAAACCTGGATAGATATTGAAGCAAAGCTTATGATCATCCGTTGAAAAAAAAAATGTGAGTATAGTAATACAACAATTAACTATAGAAATTGTATTTAAATTGTAATGGTAAAATATAAGTATTATAAAACTTTAAAACAAAAAATAATTTTAAAATAATAAAAAAAAAATTGTTATAAATAAATTTAAAATTTGTAACAAAAACTAGGGATGAGTAAAATAATAAATTGTTCAAGTCTGAAACAACATAAGATTAACATGACCCAATAAACAATACACTACAATCATAGCTACACTTTCCACAATAATAACATATTATCAATGTTAATACCCATGCAAACTAAAAAAAACGAGTTATATCCATTAAGTAAACCATCATCGATTGAATACATGACTGAATATTGTTCATATCATTAATATAAATTTAAAATCGATTAAATGTATTGAAGTACAATATTAAATTTAAATAACCATATTTAGTATATAATGTATTTATGTAATTTACGTATAATGTAATTAATATATATATTTTACTGTATTCATAATTTCATATTCAAATTTCATCATTATTAAATAACATATATAATAGTTACTGGTAGAAATAATAATAAGTATATAAAATCCTATAAAAGAGTATAAATATAAAAATATAATATAAATATAAAAATAGTCAATAAAATATGAAATAGTGATAAATAAAACAATATAAAAAAATTAGTAAAACTTTAAAAACATTTTTTTGACATATTTTTTAAAAGTGATAATATTTGTTATAATATTTATCATATTATAATAACGATTCCATAATTTTGGGCTAGTAATTGAAATACAAAACGATTATCTATCAGTTTTGATTTTTTTCCTGATAAATGTATGTTTTCTGCCAGAAATAAACAATTGTTGTATATTATTAGTAAGACTATTTTTACTTGCTTTAAATATAACAATTCAAGTTTTTAATTTAACAATATCTGTAAATTTCATTATGGATTTTTTATAGAGTATAGAAGTATGAACATCTTTGCAAATTGGTTTAATTACTCGATTTTGGAGTATTGGCTTAATATTACTTCGAAAGTATTACCCCATATAAGTGAGTAATAATCAAGATGACATTTAAAAATTTCGTAATAAATTAAAAATTAAAATTTTTTCCTTTAATTTATACTAGATTTTATTTAATATAGCAATATATTTTGATAATTTTTTTTAATATATCGGAAATATGTATTTTCCAATTTCATTTATCGTCGATAAATAAACATAAAAATATGATGTTACTATTAAATTCTATAAGAATATTATTAATAGTAATATTTAATCTAATAGATGAACGTGAATTTCTAATATTACATAGAATTGCTGAGGATATTTGTATTATAATTACATAGCCATTCAAATAATAGATATAGATATTCATGCATACTATGTTCAATATATATAGTATTATCACTTTTAAAAATACGATTTGTATCGTTAGCAAACAATATTATCTTAACCTTATTAGATATATTTGTCATATCATTAATATATATTAAAAATAATAGTGGTCCCAATACCGATCCTTGTGGAACACAACAATTAATATAGAGCAATGTAGAATTTGCATCATGAATATTTACATATTGTTTGCGATTATTTAGGTAACTGATTATTACATTTAATGCACTATCCCTAATTCCATATAAGTGTAATTTCTTAATTAGTATCGAATGATCTATTTTATCAAATGGCTTGTTGAGGTCAATTGAAACAATAGAACATTTATCACATTTTTCTAAAGCGTCAGTAACAAATTCAATTGTATCAGATAAAGCATCAGATTTAGTTGACATATTATCTCCATATTATGAATCACTTATAATATTATATTTATTTAGAATAGCTAGTAAATCATACTTTAATCAATTTATCTAGAATTTAGATAATTGAGGCAATAATGAAATTAGTCTATAATTTTCCGCACTCAATTTATCCCCTCCTTTATAAAGAGGTATTACTTTTGTTATTTTAAAAGCATCAGGAAATATTCAATCATTTAAATATCTATTAAAAATAATAGTTAGTAGAGGCAATAATTCATTTTTAATTAATTTAATTAGTCGCATATTTAATTACGTTGAAATAAATACATTTAATATATTATTATGCATTGTTGTAGCTTGAATTTTTGTACTTACAGTTAAACAAAAATTGTTCCAGAAATATGATTACATAGTTAAATATATATCTATTACAACATATATATATATATATATATATATATATATATATATATGATCTATAGGTACAATAAATAGTATTTAATTAAAGAATTTTTAAATTATTATTAAAAATAATATTTTTTTTAAATATATTCATAAATCAACATATAGTTTTACAATATATAACTTATACATTATATTATAATATTTATTACTGATTAAGTATTATTAATATATAATATAATATTATTGTTTTCATAATATTAAATATTTCATATGTATATATAATATATTATATTAATATATAATATAATATTATTGTTTTGTATTATATATATATATTTATATATATATAATCAATATATAATTCTAATTCTTTTAATGCATGTTAAACTATATTTGTACTAATCTAATAGTCGTAATTGTATTGATACTTTATTAATTCTTATTACTATCTCATTACATCATATCATACTTCCATACCACCGTACTGTCACGTTATATCATATCATACTATACCCTCTAGCACAACGTACTGTCACGTAACATCATATCATACTTTCAGCACAACGTACTATCACGTTATATCATATCATAATTTCAGCACACCGTACTGTCACGTTATATCATATTGTAATGTAACGTTACACCATATCATACTTTCAGCACAACGTACTGTCATGTTATATCATATCATACTGTCCCCTCCAGCACAACGTACTATCACGTTACATCATATCATACTTTCAGCACATCGTACTGTCACGTTATATCATATTGTAATGTAACGTTACACCATATCATACTTTCAGCACAACGTACTATCACGTTATATCATATCATACTTTCAGCACACCTTACTGTCACGTTATATCATATTGTAATGTAACGTTACACCATATCATACTTTCAGCACAACGTACTATCACGTTATATCATATCATACTTTTAGACCACCTTACTGTCACGTTATATCATATTGTAATGTAACGTTACATCATATCATACTTTCAGCACAACGTACTGTCACGTTACATCATATCATACTTTCAGTACTTTATAAATATTATTAATAATTCTTATACATATTATGAGCCTGGTATACACCAGAATAATTTTAATTAAAATTATATAAATGTTTATTAAAATAAGAATGCACCAATGGATATGGACATAATCGATAAGAAGTCTACGAGATGTATAAGAATTTTTTTTTACAAAATTAATATTATTTAATAATGAATAATATATCTTTATACTCTTTATTATATTATTATATATATTATTATATTTTTATAATTATTATTACCTATATAATTATTTATTTAATATTTAAATTATATATAATACATTATGTGAGTATAATACGAGTTTACTAATATAGTAAATTACAACCTTATGAATTTTAATGTTTTAGGATTTACTTAATATATTAAATTATGTATATCATATAGTATATGATTCATATACATAGTTTTTTATTATGTTAAAATGTATATTTATCATTCATTTAATATATTATAATTAACAATATTGTAAAGGTATAATATAATGTAATATAACATTGAAACACTCACTTTTTATTTTTTTAATATATTAGTATAATAATAATTAATCGTAATTTAAATATTAATAAATATTAAAAACATTTTTGACTTTTTGACTTTATTTGAATATAAAACGAATATGTAAATAGTATATGTATATTAGATTAATTAATATTAATGGCATCGATTTAGTAATATATATTTATAATGTAATACATAATTAAACATTGTATCAACTATGAAATAAAATATAAATAACATTTTAAATATAGTTTTTAAAATAATATATATTTTTACAAATATATGTTTTCTAGAGTCGCCCAAGATAGCGGCAGCTCTCTCCGCATTGGTAGAAATTATTTGGGTTGAACGAATAGCGAATGCGCTATCTATGGTACTCTATATCTATGATATATATACATATACATACATATACATACATCTTACATCTTATATGTACATCATTATTTAGATAATACCTTATATTTCGTTTTCGTTTAATAGTAATTATTCGATTTAATTATATGTATACTCTATATACCTATGTTATGCAAGTCTGATTCAAATTAAATAAATAAATATAAATAAATAAATATATATATATACATATATATATATATTTATATTAGTGATTCAATCGAGTCGAGTTTTTCGAGTCTAGTCGAGCCAGAGTCCGGCTCGACTCGAGCCGGACTGAAACTATATCAAACTTTTTTAAATTATTTAAATTATGTAATAAAATGTATTGAAATGTATCATATTATTAGTGTTTATATTTTTCTATCATTATTGGTGTTATTTTAATTTTAAATTTAAATTAATTTAAAATACTTTTTTAAATATGAATAATTTATAGTATTCGATTTTAATGCACATATAAAAACCCATATATTGGTAATTACATATATTATTCAATACAGTTTAATTCAATTTAATTTAATTCAATTAATTATAATATAAAAAAAAATTATTATTAAGTTATTATTAACTACTTTAGATTTCCAAGTGATATAAAACTGTGCTAATTGTATATATTTTAAATTTATCTAACAATTAGTTTTTAAATTTTATTTTAATATTATCTTTTTATATAATTATTATATAATACAAAAATTATGTTTAACATATATTAATATATCATTTGATATAAAAGTAAAGTAAATTATAAAACAGTATATGACATTAATTAATCGTTAAATATCGATAATAGTGAATTATAATAATTATAATTATTAATAAATATATCAATAATTTTATTAATTTAAATTAATTTCGGGTATTTGTGTAAAATAAAAATAATATTTAAAAATTTATATAAACATAATTAATAGATAATAAATTAATTTATTACTAGTAATTACTATGATGTATACCACTGATAACGTAAATAAACTAAATATTACCAAAGCCAAATATTACCAAATCACATATTAAGCCTATGTAAATTGTAATATCTCACTGTACCAATCAAATAGGAAATTAATTATTTATTATTGCATATATATTAAAATATATACATTTTTTATCATAACTTTTGTTTTAATAATAATTAAAAAAAAATGCAATTTGACGTCTATCAAATATAAATAAATAAGCTTTCCAGTGATACTTAATACAAAATATTAAAAAAAAATAAAAATTTTAATTTCAAGAAATTGTTTAAAAATATTAAAAAATATATCAAAAATATGTTTAAAAATATTTCAAAAAAATTAAAAAATATTTCATAAAAATTTTTAAAATATTTTTATAAATTTTCAAAAAATTTTCAAGTTCCATCATATCTTACTTTTACCTATTATCTGTTTATTATTATATTGTAATATTGATTTTATAACGACCATATTTTATGATACGAAACCATCTTTATCCGGTTTAATTTGTTTCGAAACCAACTTTATCCGGTTTAATATGTTTCAAAACCAACTTTATCCGGTTTCATTTGTTTCGAAACCAAGAATAAGAAGGTTCCAGATGTTTCGAAACCATGGTGCACAAAAGTCGGTTTCATTTGAATCACTATATTATATATATATATATATATATATATATATATATATATGTATGTATATATACATATATATATAAAAGGTAAGGTAATTATTTACTTAGACACTCGTTATATTTTAAAATCCTCAGAAGTGTTGAGAATATATAAACATAAATAAATAAATATATAAATAAATAAATTAATAAATTAATTAAATGGTTAACAAAAAAATTCACAATTTCTTCTTGAATTCGGTATGACTCCTTGTAAATCGTAATGACTTGGGAAGAGAATTCCACATGGAAGGAGCAGCCCAGCCGAACGATATTTTCCCAATTCTCATCAGATTTATTTTCGGCACTGAAAGTAAATTTGAATATTGCAGACGAGTGTTTCTCATTAAGGAGTTTATTTAAATATATAGGCTTTCTCAAAATAATATTGTTATGAGTTATACTTAGTATTTTAAATTTGCACATATTGTCCATAAGGAACCAATTTAAATCGCATATTTTTTTTGTAATACTTATTTGGTCACACCTCTTAATATTAAAGATTAATCTTATAGATGATTTAATGACCCTATTTAATCCATAAAATAATTTCAGTTTGGAATTAATTAGTAAACTATTGCAATATTGTAATCTATATAACACAAGAGATTGCACTAACACAATTGTTGATGCCGTACTCAAGTACTTTCTAATTTTTCTAATATTAAAAAGATTAAAATTAGCGGATCTAAATTGCGAAGTGGCGAATTGAGTAAATCCTAATTTTGAATCTAATATTACTCCAAGGGATTTAGCACAATCACTTGGAATAATAACTGTAGAATCAAATGTAATAGTAGGAAAAATAAAAGGTTTAAGGGAAATATTAATTAGTTTAGTTTTAGAAGAGTTAGGAAAAAGGTTATTTAGAATAAGCCACTTTCTTACATTTCGAGCACACAAGGTTAACTCATTAGGTACATTATTGCTACTAGTAGGCACTTTCCAGTATAATTGAATATCATCAGCATATATTACATAGTTTATATTAGTAAATTGTTTAATAACTTTAGAAAGAGGAAGAATGTAAATCATAAATAATAACGGGCCCAATACAGATCCTTGTGAAACACCATATATTAGAGATTCATTTGGTGAATAAATACCTTTAATATATATATAGAGTATGTTCTATCAGATAGATATGAAATTAACCAATTTAATGCAGCACCATTAAAACCTATTTATCTTAGTCTAATATAAGAATATTATGATCTAAACTATCGAAAGCAGCTGATAGATCAAGAAGAAGTAACTGCGCATGTTCTGAATCATCTAAGTAGCCTATTATATCATTAGTTAACTTTATTAAAGTAGTCTCAGTACTATGTCCTGGTAGATATGCATTCTGAAAATCATCATAAAGATCATTAATCATTAGGTACTCTCTGATTTGTTTACTAACAACTTTCTCAATTATTTTACTAAGCATAGGTAGTTTCGATATAGTTTCAATATATATATATATTTATTTATTTGTATTTATTTATTTAATTTGAATCATACTTGCATAACATAAGTCTATGTAGTATACATATAATTAAATCGAATAATTACTATTAATATATATATATATATATATATATATATGAATTCAGTATTGAACACAATGTATTGGAGTAGATTCGTATGGACATTAGAGCCATATGAAAATTTTATCTAAGATTCTAGATGGGAAGAAAGGACTCCACCAACATAAAATAATAATAACAGAAATAGTTTTTAATCATAATTATGTGTTTAATGTGATCAAAAAGAATTTTAATTATAAAAGTTATAATCCACGTTTCCATATATACATCAAATGTAACTGTTCACTTTTATAAATAAGGATATATAAATAAAATTCGTAATAATTATAATATCATTCAAATTTGAATATATTCATATAAAATAGCAGGGAAACATTTCAGACGTTAATATGTCCCACTACAAGTATGACATACATAAATTTACATTTTACATTTTTCGGTTTTCGGACTGCAAACTGTGCTTATAAAGCAATCGGCCGTCCATATATATATTAAGTTAATGTTTCATATTAAATAGGTAGGTTTTCAGTAGTTTCTTGGAGTTGGGAGTTGATGGTGTAGTACGGATGGATGTGGGGAGAGTGTTCCACGAGTATGGGACGGATATTGCCCATGCTCGAGTGTTGGTTGAATGTAATTTGTGTTTAGGAGGAAGTTGAAGTAGAAACGTATTGGTGGAGCGTGTAGTGGTACTAGTTGGTAATTTAAGTTTGAGTAGGGATGCTAGGTAGTCAGGAGAGTCATGGTGGATTGCTTTATGAGCCAGTAGTAGAGTTTTATATAGGATTCTATGGCGTACAGGTAGCCAGAGGAGTTTAACTAAGAATGGAGATATATGAGTGTGGGAGTATTTTGGTATGTTGAATATACACCTAGCTATAGAATTTTGAAGAATTTGTAGTTTAGTAATATACGATGAGGGGGTATTATAAAGGATAAAATTGCAGTAGTCGAATAGAGGTAGGATGTAAGCAGAAGCTATAATAGTAGCAGTGGATATTGATATTGAATGACGAATAAGGCGTAGTGAATGTAGTTGATAGTTTAATAGTTTTGTTATGTGGGACAGTTGTCTGTAAAAATTAAAAGTATTGTCAAATATAACACCAAGATTTTTGACATGGGTTGAGTACATGATGAGCTGTCCATTAATGTTAATTGGAGGGGGAGTTGGTAACGTTTTACTTCGGAGTGGAAGGTGAAGGAATATAGCATCGGTTTTAATTGGGTTAAAGACGAGGGAGTTTATTGTGAGCCAGTTATGAATGGTGGTAATAGTAGAGGAGAGGATGTCGGGTGCAAAATTAACGTTTTCTGTACATTTTACATAAAGTTGTATGTCGTCTGCATATGTATGGAAGCTAACTGGAGAATTCGAGATAAGGTGGAGAAGGGGAATTATGTAAATGTTAAAGAGTATTGGTCCAAGGACTGACCCTTGGGGAACACCGTGTGTTACAAGACGGGAAGATGAACGGGTTGAGTGAACTAAAACTGAGGAAGTTCGGTTGGTTATGAATGAGGATAGCCATTTGTGTGCAGTACCAGTGATACCTATAGATGTAAGACGGTGTATGAGAATCGTGTGGTCAATAGTGTCAAACGCAGAGGAGAGATCAAGTAGTGCGAGTATTGTGCCATTTTTGTTATCAAGGTTAGTGAGAATATCACTGGATATCTTCGCTAGTGCGGTTTCTGTTGATTTGGAAGGAAGATATGCACTTTGGAAGATATGAGGGATTTTGTGTGATATTAAATAAGACGTTAGTTGTTTCGCGACGATTCGTTCCAAAGTTTTGGAAAATATCGACAGGTTTGAGATTGGACGATAATTGTTGAGGCTCTGAGGGTCAAGGTTTGGTTTCTTAAGGAGGGGTGTAATGAGTGCATGTTTATAGGATGTTGGAAACGTATTGGATTCGAGGGATTCACAGAATATATTATTGAGAGGGATAGTGAGGGATTCAGTGATTTCGTGTAAAAGGGAAAGAGGAATAGGGTCAAGAGGAGATGAACTTTTAGTTGCTTTAAGAAGTGTGCCTATGTCTGACATGGAAGGGACTGAAAATACATTAAGTGAGTGAGTTGGCATGGTGGGGGTTATTAAAGTGGTATATCGTGGGAGATTGCTGAGAGTACGTGTAAGCTTATGATGGAAATAGTCATCAAAAGTTGATGATAAGGTGTCTGGTGGAAAGTCGGGTAAAGTTTTCTTTTTATTACGCCCAAGGAGTTTCGAACAAATGGTGAACGTTTTCTTTTGATCTGATGAGCATGATTCCAGAGAGGCAGTAATATGAAGCGATTTTGCAATTAAGAGATCACGTCTATGTTTGGACTTGAACAGTTGATAAAGCGCAAGAATAGATTCAGATTTTGATTTAATCAATTTCTTTTCAAGTGTACGCAATTTACGCTTTTGTTTTAGGAGTGCGAGGGTATACCAGGAAGTGTCAAGTCTAAGGAAGGATTTTTTAATAATTATTGGAGCGTGGGAATCGAGGGTACTTGAAAGAGTGGTAAATAATTCATCAGGTGAGTTATGTGGGAGGGTTAGGAAGTCTCTGATGAAATCGTGAGTGTTGATGATTTTTGTTTTGCGGAAAGAACGAGTGATAGTGGGGTGGGGAGGTTTAAGGGATTGGAGGGTAAAAAATATAATGTGATGATCAGAAATACAAGGGCCAACAGAGTGAGAACAAATCAAGTTGGATGACTTATGGGAAATGAGGAGATCGAGTGTATTCCCATATTTGTGTGTGGGGTAAGTATTATGAAGTTTAAGATTGGAGGATGACAGTATATTGAGTAGAGATTTAGAATGATTAGTTGATAGGTTAGTAGCAATATTAAAATCACCTATAATGATATTAGATTCAGACATTAGATGGGTGAATGAATAAAATTCAGAGAGGAATAAAGGAATTGAGGAAGAGGGGGGTCGGTAAAAAAGTGATATATTAAAAGTCTTGGAGTATGGGGGACTAATGGAACAGGTAAACGCCTCAGAGTGATCATTATTATGGTCACGTAGAGGGGATACATGAAGGGAGGATTTAAAGATAATGCCAATACCTCCTCCATAATTATTGGTATTACGTCTAGGTAAATGAGAAAAAGAGTAAGGACCAGTATTCAGAGATGATATAAGGGGTATGTCATCAGGCATAATCCATGTTTCAGTGATGAATATAAGATCAAGGTCATGTTCTGCAGCAAGTTCTAAGATAAGTGGAATCTTGTTACGGATGGAGCAGGTGTTTAATAATGCAGATTTAATTAGGCAGTTATGGCGTTCTGGGGAAGATGGGGACAATGGAGTTAAAAGTGTAGATGGGGATTGCAGTGTGTGAATGGTCAGATTTGTGGAAGTGGTTTTGCAAAGCATATTTTTATTTGTGTGGACTTTTGGAATTGAGTGTCATTGTGAGGGGGGTGGGGAAGGGTTCACAATTGGTGTACACGGAATAGGAGTTGGTGATGTGGTAGTTTGTGTAGATTGAGTACTAGTAGTATTTAAATCTTCATTACACTGATCTACAGATAGTAAGTTACTATGTTGAGTATGAATAGTGGAGTCAGTATGTTTGGATGAATGTATCGGATTATTAGATGCTGCTTGTCGCATGTTAATGCATGTGTGATTGTTGAAGAGTTTGCTCCAATGCTTAATAACAGAAAGGGGTGGGGTTAAGGGAGATGTTTTCCAATTAACTTTGTTGTTGTGGTAGTGACGTAATTCGTAGTTGTTTGTTTTACTGTTGAATACGTATTTGATTTTTGAGTTGTACATGAGATTGTTTTTTATGGCGAATAGGATTATCGGACTGGGGAAGGCCGACTTTGATATGGGTGATGTTGTATATGTTGTAGGTTTAGAGTATTTGTTTGGAATTATAATAGTGTGAGATTGGTTCAAATTATTTATAACATTTTGTTTAGGTTTAGAAATCGTTAGGGAGAGTAGGGGAGGAATGTGTTTATTCAGTGGACAATTAATTGATGTGATTGATCTAGAAGGTGACAGTTGAATGGGCTTAGTCTTATTTAATTTAATAAATTCTTTTATGATCTTAGTGTTGTTAATTTGTTGATCTTTTATATTAGAAATGCTGTCCATAATATGATTTAAAGTGTTGGTTTGGGACATTGGTTCATCTATGTTTATATCGTTATTAGGTTGTGGTGAGACTTTTGTTGCTATGTGAAGTGGTGGTGACAGCGTATTATTAAATGTGATACATTTGGGACATATATATAAGAATGAAGGAGAACGCATGAGTTGGATAGCATAATTGGGAGGGTTGTTGCGATTATTCCATTTAAATGTTAAAGAATTATTATCTTTTAGGCAGTTATAGTGTACATGTATATGACACCTATAACATTTAACAAAGTCAGTTTCTGTATTATTTAAACTAGATTTACAGTGATTACATGATGCAGTGGTGTTGTCCATTATATAGTTTATGACTAGCAATGTAATAATTTATTATTTCTAGGAATTTGTGTTTGTTTAATTCAGTGATTAATAATGAGCTATAAATAGAATATATTAATAGAGAAAAATGTGTGCACAGTATAATAGAATGTAAACAATATTATTGTAAACAATTCAGTGATTTTAAAATTAATATATTTTTAAATAATGATCATATAAATGTTGTTTAATGAATAGAAGTAATGAATGAAATAAATAAATAATAAGTGTGGGATATAGAGTGAATGTTTATACACAGGGCTGTATGTTGTATTAAGTGCGGATAACTTATCTTTATGTCGGATTGATCAGATAAATGATTTATGAAATTAAATTAATGTTAGCAATAAAAGTAAACAGGAAGTATATGAATTACATATACAAGTATATGATACATTTACGGTTAGAATATACCCAAGCAACCAAATAATAAGGTGCACAACTAATGCAAGAAGGTTTATTTAATCACACTGTAGATTTGTCATACGAGCATGTCTGTATACATATATATATATATATATATGTAGTATGGTATACTAGTGGTAATTATGATAGAATGTAGTATGGTATACTAGTGGTAATTATGATAGAATGTATGTGTGTATATATGTGGGAATGAGAAATGTGAACATTATTATGTAATATAGAAATGGATGTTTTTGGTAATGTACAATTATAATTATAACTGTTTTGATTTTATATTTGTAAATAAGGGGGCGTGGCGTCTGATAGATTAACTGTTTTTATATATTAAATGTTGTTATTCGAATGCCTGGATGACAGGATATTTATAAATTGCTACAGTGAATGCTTACACTCGATGCAACACAGTCGTATAAAATCATTTACATTATCTACTACGAATTATTGTTTTAACATTATTAACGTTAACATTATATATTATATTATATATATATTAATATCTGTTGATACTAAAAGGTAACGTAATGACTTGTAAATATAATTCAATATTAATATGTATAATACCCATGTTTATAGTACGGGGTTCTTGTTCTCTTCGTAATAAAACGTATAACCTGATTGTGAACTATCTTTGCGGAAACGCGACAACATTGGTGACAGCGGCGAACAACAGCACGTACGATTTGGAGACATTAAAGAAAACCCCGGCTTATGTTAGTTAATCTATTAGATAGACACGCCCGCTTATTTTTTAATAAAAAAAAGTTCTGAATGACTAAGTGTGGTGTGTGTATGTGAATGATATTAAGATCTGGTAAAGTCATGGATGTTAAGGATAGTGTGAAAGTAATTAAGGGAAATAGTAGTGATATGTCATATGTGAAGTTAGAAAAGTTTGATGGTAGTACAGAAGTAGGTAGATGGATACGAGAGTTAAATGAATGTGTAAGATTAAAGGGAATAAATGATAGTGAGGCTGCATCCTTTGCTTGCTATCACGTGATAGGTGCAGCAAAGATTTACTTAGTAATGATGTTAGGAGAAGATATGACGGATATTATAAAAATAAAGGAAAGTCTAAGAGATAGATATGCATCGAGTAAATCTAAAGGCGAGATGATTTATTCGATAATGGCTAGGAAGCAAGGGGATACCGAAAGTGTTAGTAAGTTCATAGATGGGCTTTTAGAATTAGGCATGGAGTTAAAAGTAGTAGATGGGAGCTGGGAGGAGGTCATAATTGAAATTATAAAACATAATTTAAAATCTGTAGAGTTAAGAAGGAGTATGATTTTGCTTGGGAAGTCATCGATTAAGGATCTTAGGAGGGTTGCAGTAAAATGGGAAAAGGAAGGTGAAGAATTAGCGGAAGAGGTGTGTTATAAGGTAGAGGTTAGATATATAGATAGGTCGAGGGAAAATAACTTAGAAGAGAAATTAAGGAAGTTAGAGTTAACTAATAGGGAATGGGAAGGGAGGTATCGTGCACTAGAATCGAGTATGAATAGAAGAAGTAGAGTAGAAATAGTATGTTTCAAATGTGGGAAGCAGGGGCATATCTCAAGATGGTGTAGGAGTAATTTAAACTCGAATGCTCTGCATTAAGCGGGTCGAGTAGAGCAATTAGAGATACCCGCAGAGAGAGGTTGAGAGGTCAGTTAGTTGGGAATAGAAGGGAGGTTATGGTAATGGTGAAAGGACAGCGAATACAGTGTCTTGTAGATAGTGGGAGTCAGGTATCGATCTTACCATTAAGTTTTTTTAATAAATTGAAAGATACACGGTTTAATGGAAAACTACCATGGTTAACTATTAAGGCCGCTAATGAGGGATTAATACCGTATATAGGGTATTTTGAAACTAATGTAATGATAGAGGGCCGTACGATAGAGGAAGTAGGATTTTTATTAGTGGACAATGAACAGTTGAGAATAATTGGAATGAATATAATTGGGAAACTACAGAATGATAGGATAAGTGATAGATTAGGGGAAGTAATGGTAAAAAATGAGGAGATAAGTAATAGGATACTTATAGAAAATGGAGTAATGGTGATAAAGAGTGAGGATTATTGGTTAGATGGATTAGTAGGAATAAGTGATGTAGTAATCAAAGGGAAATTAAGAGCAGTATTAAAAAGTAGGGAGAAAGCTTTCGCAAAGAAAGGGGAACATTTATCAGAATCGAGGGCAGGGTTACATCATATTAGAACGATAGACAATGTACCTGTGAATTCGGGGTATAGGAGAATACCTCCGGCACAACTTCAACAAGTTAAGGATCATTTAGAGAGTTTATTGAGAGAGGGTATTATTGAACCGTCTGAAAGTAACTACTGTAGTCCTATGGTGATTGTAAAAAAAAAATCAGGAGACATTCGTTTATGTATAGATTATAGAAAGTTAAATTGTAAAACTATAAGAGATACTTATCCTTTACGAAGGGTAGATGACCTATTGGATATCGTTGCGGGTAAAAAGTATTATACTTCATTAGACCTTAAATCTGCGTACAATCAGATTCCAGTTGTTAGGGAGGACCAGCATAAAACTGCATTTATTTCGCCCTTGGGTCTATATCAATTTGTCAGAATGCCATTTGGGTTAATCAATGCACCGGCAACGTTTCAGAGAATCATGATTAACCTGTTTAGAGATAATACATTTGAGAACGTAGTTTGCTATTTAGACGATATTGTAATATTTTCGAATAATGTTGACCAGCATGTAGAGACAATAGATAGGGTGTTAAGTAAACTAGAAGAGGTAGGGCTGAAGTTAAACGTGGACAAATGTAAGTTTTTTAAGAGTAAAATATTATTCGTAGGTCATAAGGTGTCAGAAAGGGGATTGGAGGCAGATGATGAAAAACTAAAGGCAGTAAGGGATTGGCCTACACCTAAGTCACTAAGGGAAGTAAGGACACTATTAGGATTTTGCTCTTATTATCGTAAATTTTTAAAGGGATTTTCGGGAATAGTGGCTCCATTAAATAAGTTAATAGTAGAGGTGAATGAGAAGGAAGGTAAGCCAGTTTCGAGGAGAAGGAGTAAGGGCGTAAACGTAGAGTGGAACACAGAATGTGACCAGGCATTTACTAAACTAAAGACAGCATTATGCTCGTCACCTATATTAGTGGTACCGAATTGGGATGAGAAGTTTATCGTAGAAACTGATGCATCTGCGAGTGGGTTGGGGGCTGTATTAAGTCAGATAGTGGGTAAATATGAGAAAAGAGTATTAGCGTACGCTAGTAGATCGTTACGCCGAGGAGAACAGAATAAGTCGAATTATTCTTCTAAAAAATTAGAATTTTTAGCAGTGGTATGGGCGATTACTGAGAAGTTTAGTTACTATTTAAGGGGTAGTAGTTGTGTTGTAATTACTGATAACTCAGCCGTATCATATATTAGTCATAAAAAAGAATTGACGTCATTAGAACAAAGATGGATGGCTAGATTAGCTGATTATGATATTACCTATAAGTATAGACCTGGAAAAGAAAATGTGGTAGCCGATGCATTATCAAGAGTAAGAAATATAGGAAATGGAGATACAGAGATCAAGGAGTATGATGATGATGAAGTAGAGTTAGGGTTAGTGGAAACGGTACCCATGATGGAGAGAGATAAATTAAGAATCGAGCAGAATAATGACAGTGTTATTCGCAAAGCACTATTAATTGCAAGTAAGAATGGATACGTGGGTAGATTAGTAGTTAGAGATGGAGTTCTGTATGAGAAAAGGGAAGGATATGATGACAGGTTAATGGTACCAAGTAGTCTAGTAGGAGAGGTGTTAAGAGGAGCTAATGAGGATAATGGTCACCAGGGTATAGAAAGGACAACTCAAAAAATAAATGAAATGTATACGTGGATAGGCAAATATAGGGACATTAGGTCATACATTAGGAGGTGTGAGACGTGTAGTAAAGCTAAAGAATTATGCAAGAAGCCTAAGATAAGAATGGGGAGTTTGTCAGCAAAAAAACCTTTGGATATATTATTTATAGATTTTATGACCGTTGATAAAGCTAGTGATGGCAGAGAAAGCATACTCGTTATGTCAGATGCATATACCAAATACACGAAAGCAATACCTACCAGAGATCAAACGGCGTTAACGGTGGCAAAAGTAATAATGAATGAATGGATTTTTAATTTTGGAGTACCCGATAGAATCCATTCGGATCAAGGCAGAAACTTTATGTCTTCATTAATAAAGGAGTTATGCGGACTATTCGGAATAGAACAGAGTAATACAACACCGTATCATCCAATGGGAAATGGGCAGGTAGAGAGGATGAATCGTACGATTCAAAATTTACTAAGGACATTAAGTGTGAATGAGAAAAAAAAATGGCCTTCACACTTGAATAAATTGACATACGTATATAATCGTACCCCGCATGCAGTAACTGGTTACTCGCCATTTTATTTGATGTTTATGAGGAAAGAAAAGTTGTTAGTCGATCGGAAATTAGGAGGGATAACGGAATATGAGGGCAGTGATTGGGTAGAGGATACGCGGTGTAAGATGAAAGAGGTAGAACGAATAGTTAGGGAGAGTAGTAATATGGAACAAATTGTAGATATGAAATATGATACATTAGAGATAGGAGATATAGTTAGAGTAAAGAATAGAGTTTTAGGAAGAAGGAAGTTACAGAATAGTTGGGGTGATAAGAAGTGGACAGTGATAGAAAAGCTTGGCGATAATGCGGTTTATCGCATTAAGAATAATGAGTGTATTAAGTGTGAGAATTTAATGAATCTGAAGAGAGTGAATGAATAATTGTGGTGTGGAGGAATTTTTTAGTAGGGGTGAATGTAGTATGGTATACTAGTGGTAATTATGATAGAATGTAGTATGGTATACTAGTGGTAATTATGATAGAATGTATGTGTGTATATATGTGGGAATGAGAAATGTGAACATTATTATGTAATATAGAAATGGATGTTTTTGGTAATGTACAATTATAATTATAACTGTTTTGATTTTATATTTGTAAAGAAGGGGGCGTGGCGTCTGATAGATTAACTGTTTTTATATATTAAATGTTGTTATTCGAATGCCTGGATGACAGGATATTTATAAATTGCTACAGTGAATGCTTACACTCGATGCAACACAGTCGTATAAAATCATTTACATTATCTACTACGAATTATTGTTTTAACATTATTAACGTTAACATTATATATTATATTATATATATTAATATCTGTTGATACTAAAAGGTAACATAATGACTTGTAAATATAATTCAATATTAATATGTATAATACCCATGTTTATAGTACGGGGTTCTTGTTCTCTTCGTAATAAAACGTATAACCTGATTGTGAACTATCTTTGCGGAAACGCGACAACATATATATATATATATAACTAATATTTTTGAATATATAATATAGTTTATTTTATTATAAATATTATTGATATCAAAGCTGCCTAAACACTCCTTCAATAACTATTTATTTAGCTTAGTACTATGTTATATTTACTAGTGAAACTATGTGTTAGCTAGGTAAATATATAAATATAAAAACACTTTATTTTAAATTATTAATCATTTTTATATATATAAATATAGCCTCTAAATATGTATTTTCATATACCTATGGAAAAACAATAATTAATAAATATTGAATTGCAGTTGTATTATAAATTAATTAAAAATGAAGAACTTTCTATATTAATATCTTCAGACCAGTTATCTTTCTATTGACCCGTTGTTGCATTTCTGTTAGTACCTATCCTAATCTAGGACAATACAGGCCTCCAAATTATCATTTGCAGATATCTGATGGAAAAATAAGAATTAATATTGTATTAAAGTTTTATTTATACATTATTTAAAAAATCAAATGTCTATATTAGTAATAGTGAATATATAAATATTATTTAGGGATAGTTCAGGATGGTATTTGTGAAGGACAAGTATGATTTTAATTTTATGGAAAAGGTTATTTCATATGTTAATGATGTTATAATATTGCATTATAATATGAATTTATATTTTAATTAATATTCAAACCATTGCAAACACTATTTTTGAATAAATGGTTTCAATATAAAAATGTATAAATTATAATATAATGTAATAATAATTACAGTATTTATAATGTTGATATAAATAATATGGAAACATGCCTTTAAATTCAAGAAAAATAAGTTAGATATGTATGTATTTATGTATGTAGTCATGTATGTATACATATATGTGGGTATGTATATAATTTAATAACATTTACATAATATATTAATCTAATTTTTTAATTATTATATACATTATAAATATATTTTATATTAAAATAGAATATAATATCTCATATTACATTTCTTTCATATTTTAAATTATAACTCATAAATATAGATCAATTAATACTCTATGAAATTATATATGAACAAATTATTCTTATATATAATTAGTGTATATTAGTGCTGTAAAATTTCAAATACTTGGTTGTTCTCGAGAACATCAAATCTTAAAATTTGTGTTCTCGAGAACTTCAAATCTTTAAAAAAATATCAAGTTCTCGAGAACTTCAAATCTCTCATATTTAGGTATGTTCTCGAGAACTTCAAATCTTTTAATAATAATTTAAAATAAGTTAGCGAAGAAAAAAATGAGATATTAATTAATTAATTACTATTAATAATAATAAATTAATTAATAAATAATTATTATTAATTAAATTAATTATTAATTATAATAATTAATAAATAATTATAATAATTAATAAATAATTATAATAATTAATAAATAATTATAATAATTAATAAATAATTATAATAATTAATAAATAATTATAATAATTAATAAATAATTATAATAATTATTAAAAATTATAATAATTAATAAATAATTATAATAATTAATAAATAATTATAATAATTAATAAATAATTATAATAATTAATAAATAATTAATAAATAATTATTAATTAATAAATTATAATTAAATAATTAATAATTATTAAAATAATATATAATTAATTATTATTAATTAATAATAATGATTGATAAATAATTATTAATTAATAAATTATAATTGAATAATTAACAATAAATATTTATTAATTACTTGAATTATTGAATACGTTACTATTCTAATAATCATATATATCAGTATAGTATACTAATATATTTAGTAAAGGTGTAAGAGGAATCCTACATACTATATATATATACCACAGCATATATATATATATATATATATATATATATATATATATATATATATACCATAGTGTAAACTATTTATTCAAAATGTACTTGTAGACAAATATAGTTTTAAACGGTTTATGAATTAACATTTTTATTTATTAGTAGAGTATAAATCATTTAAACTTAATCTAATGATATTCCTTCAGGAATATGCAGAATATACGTATTCATTTTTAAATATTGTTATTGGATTAATGAATAATAAATCAAGGACACGGTGTCCTTGATAACATTATTCTATTTTAAATATATTATCATATAGGTGGCATAACATAATAGAATTAATATTATCTATTCATTTTAATGGATATTTTTAAATAGTTGAAAGAAAATTATTACATAATTATGTTAATCGATCATTCCTTCCATAATTATGTTAACCCGAACAATTACCCGACATGATACCCGAACCGAAACTAAATTAAAAATAAAGATTTGAGACCATCAAATCTTTCCAAATACCCGAAAATTAAAGATTTGAACCGAACCGAAAAAAAAAGATTTGAGATTTGATATTTGAGATTTGAAATTTGACAGCACTAGTGTATATATATAATACATCATATATATATATACAAATATATATATATTCATTATTATGAGGAACTTGAAAATATACATTTAATAAACTTTATTCATTATATTATCACTATATATAATTAAATATATTTAGATGAATGAATCAATATTTATTTATAACAAATTAATAATAATATTATAAAAATATATTATCAAAAATATAATATCCAATATAATTTATAAACAAATATTTATTATAAATATATAAATTTAATTTTTAATCAAATTGAAATTTGTTTTATCTAGGTCAAATATCAATCAAACAATTTGTATGCATAATAATATATTAACCTAATTTTTATAATTATTATATACAATATCAACAAATATATTTAATTATTATAATAGAATATTATATATAGATATATAAATATATATATTATGTTAATATAATATTTGTCATATTTTAATTTACAAATCATACTAATATAAAAATAGATCAATAAATACTATATTAAAAATGTTGATATTACATATAATCAGAATTTATATAATATATATATATATACATATATATATATATATATATATATATATATATATATATATATACCTGTGCTTGTATAATATGAATATATGTATTTAAAACAATGTGGTATAATATCAATTGGTACATTTAGCTACATATAGCTATTTAATAATTATGACTTTAGTAATTATAAAGTAGTTTACTAATAAGTTTTTTAAATTTACATGAAATACTTTTAATATATATATATATATATACATTTTTTTATACATGAATATTTAAATGCATAAATATATATAATATATATCTATAAAATTAAATCACATAAATACTGTTAATATATATATATATATATATATATATATATATATATATAGTATACTAGAGTATATAATACTATTGTATATTATATAATAGTATATATGTGTATCTTATAAGATACTTTATACAGTTAATATCATAATATATAAAGTATACTTTAGAATTGTAATTAGAAAAATCCAATATTTTATATTAATTACTGCAGTTATATATATATATATATATATATATATATATGCATATTCATAATTATATTTAATACATATCTATAGAATTAAAATTAATTTCTATGTAAAATTAAAATAATTTTCATTTGAACAATTTTTTTTTAGAAAATATAATACTAACTATTGATATATATATATATATTATATTAATATACTAAACTATTAATGACTATTAGTGTTATTATCGTGAACTCATATTTTTTATATAAACAGGTCATCTCGAACCTTAATAATTATTATATTGTAATATTAATATATAAATATATCTATATATAGAAACTCACCATTTTTGCATATTTCCCATACGACTGAAGATATACCTCTAGCTCCAGTGATTCCACAGTTAACGCAACTGTAACGTATATTCTATATATAATAGCCTCGTATTTATTGTTCTATGCCTTGTTCTGATAATATATTGAATAATAATTAAATGATATATATATATATATATATATATATATATATATATATATATATATATATATATATATATATATCAGGGGTGTAGCATGCCTCACAAGCGCCCGGGGCTGTTAGAATGTTGGCGCCCCTTAGTATTTAACTACACACAGTTATATACAACAGTTATATTTTTCATGATTTTACATTAACAAAGTTTTAATTAACATAATTTTACATAATTTATCATAATTAACATACTTTTAAAACAAATTAAAGATTAAAGTGTAATTTTTCGATTTTTTCGTAGAGTAAATTCTTTTACTATTTCTTCTATATTAATGTTATTGAATATCTTCCTTTCTATACTTAATATAGCAAGCCCAGATAGTATTTCTTGACTCAATGTTGATCTCATATATGTCTTGATTAGTTTCAATTTGTTAAATGAACGTTCACACGAAGCTATTGAACATCCAATTGATAATAGCAAATGCAAAGCGATCTGAAGATTTGGAAAAACATCTTCCCCATAAGAAATAATAAATTCATAGAATTTAATTGGATTATTTATTATGTTTCTATTCTTTGTTAATATTCTGCAATCTGAAATATTTATAAATATTAAATTAGATGACATATATATATATATATATATATATGTGTTTGAATTAATTATATTAAAATAATTTTAAATTATTAATTTATATATTACCAATAATTTCTTCACATAATTTCTTGCTGGAGATGTCATTCGGATATTCTTTTTCAAGTAAATCCCAATGTTTCATAATTATACAATCTGTTAAGGCTAGCAATGATTCCATATCCATGAATATGCCGAATCTATCATTTAATGAGTCCAATATTAAAAATCGATTATTAAATTCAGAAATAATGCTGTCAATGATAGAAAACATATCTCTTGATAACTCTTGAATATATGACACTACTTCCACATTTCTACTTTCACCATCCATATTTTTCGTACTCTAATTCTTCGTTCTGTTGATATTTGTAATTCTATACATGAATTAGTTGATTTAGTAATAGTGTATTTAATTATGTTCTCTCTTTCTTCACTGAAAAATATTTTCAAATTATTAATATATTTGGATGCTTCACAAAATATCATATTTTTATCCTGTAATCGTTTTTGTACTCTATTTATTTTAGCCAAAATAATTTCCCAGAAATATAATAAAGATATAAATTCAAATCTTGTAATTAAATTAATTATACTATACGCTTTACTGCGTGTCTCCTGATTATCAGCTTGTTCTGATAGTTCCTCTAGTACATCCAATACTGCAGCAAAGTTTTCGCTTAATATATTAACTGCATCGTGTCTTGAGCTCCATCTCGTTTCGCATGATCTCTTTAAAGTTATTTTTAGTTTGCTTGTTAATATTTCCCAGCGCAGTGTAGATTTAGCAAAGAAATTATAAACAAATTCGATATTATCTAAAAATGATATTGATATGATATCTTGTTTTGAAGCATTGACCCCTACTAAATTCAGACTGTGATTGTCACAATTTACAAAAACAATTTGCGGATTAATTTTCTTTATCCTAGTTTTAACTCCTGATATTTTACCAGACATTACTGCAGCATTATCATAGCATTGTGATCGGCAATTCTGTATGTCTAAGCTATTATCTTCCAGAGATTTTAGAATGTAATTTGTTATATCTTCACTTTTTTTTCCATGTATTTCAATAAAGTAAATTAATATTTCTTTTACTTCAATTGTTTTCGTCTCGTTTTCTTTTTCTACATATCGAATAATTTGTGACAATTATTCTCTGTGTGAAACATCAGGTGTTGAATCATAAAGTATACCATAATATTTTGATTTTTTAATTTTATTGAGTATTGTATTTCTCACATTCTCCGATAATAATCCAATTAGTTCATTTTGTATTTGTGGTGAAAGATAATATGTCAATATTCTCTTAGAATTTTTAATCTTTTCTATATGATCATGAAGAACTTAATCTTGAAGAACTTTAAATCCGTCAGCCATTATGAATAATGGATATAAGATATTTAGCACCTATTCATAACGTAACGTTTACACTTAAATATAAATAAGTATTTATAATAATTATAAACTATAGTTTTTTATAAAACCCAAACCGAAACCGGTTGTCTTATTAATATATTATTAAATAAGTATTCTATAGTTACTGGGTTTATTTTTTGCTATTATAAATAATTATTCTATATTTTTTTGGCGCCCCTAAAATGTTGGCGCCCGTGGCACGTACCACCCCTAGCCCCCCCTTGCTACGCCCCTGATATATATATATATATATATATATATATACATTAAATAATTCCTCTAGCATATTATGGTTTCCTGTTGAATTATTCAATTTTATATAATTGTTGTAACTAGTTATAGAAAAATAAATATATATAATATATTAAAATATTAATTATTCATTTATATATATACAAAATAAATTTTATTTATTTATTTCTAACCTTTAATAACTTCCTACTGATTCTCTACTTTACTCCGTAAATAATCAATTATACCTAAATAATTGTTGAATCATAGTATATAATATATCTACTATATAACATACTATATTTAATTGTATATTAATTTATATATATATATATATTGTTGTGTGTATGTATACATATATGGATAACATGGGGGTTAAATCACTTATATTAGTTATAACTAAAATATTATAATTGTAATGCAATAATATTCCAAACATAGACACAACTTTAATATTTATTATATATTTATATTACTATCTGAACACAAAAATACTACTAATTATTCAATATTATTCATAATAATTTATTATTTAATATATATATATATTAAATATATATATATATATATATATTGTGAACTAATATTATTCATATAAAAAGGTCATCTCCAATCTTAATACTTATTATATATAATAAAAATTAATATAATTAAATATAAATTTGTAATATTAATTTATATAGATGTATGTAGAAACTCACCATTTTTAAATAGTTCTCCTCCGAATGCAGATACCTCTAACTCCAATAATTACACAGTTGACGCCACTGCAATGAAGGATCATGCAACTGGATATAACAGTATCGCGCTGTCTGTATTGTTCTATACCTTGTTCTGTGAATATGTTGATTTAAAATCTTTATTTGTGAAACTTTTGATTTTAGAAGAACATGTTTCATACATTAAATGTATGCGAATGTGAGGTGTTTTGTAAAAATGTAGTTATATTCACTTAAGTGAATTTACTTTAATTAATGTATTCGTAAATGGCATTAAACGGTGATAACGTTTACATTTTCGCTATATTTAACGAAGTAATTTAACAATTTTATAAATAAATAAATTGAAATGCATGTTATAAATAAATAAATTATTTCCTAGAATTAAATCTTTGTTTACATCTACGTTGCTAACGATTATTTACTATTATACCCGGGCAATGCCGGGACGTTTCCAGCTAATCTATACATATAAAATAAAGTTAATTTAATTATTTATTTATTTAATTATATATATATACTTTCTATGTTTAAGAAAACGGCTTGACGGATTTACAAAATGTAAACGGCTACTAATTTTCTAGGACAGTATACTGTAGTATAGTATTGTCATTGTTTGGATGCATTTTTTGATTTCCACCTCTAAACCTATCATAATTACGTAAAACTGTCCTTTTAGAGCTATTTAAAATTACGATAAAAACAGCACTGTTAACAATTAGGGTATACCCTAATTTTGAACAGTGTTGTTTTGACTAATAGCAATTTATGAATTAATATATTAAATTTACTTTAGATTAAATATATTGAATACAAATATAAAATATATTATTAATTAAAAATATACATTTTAATTAAATAGTATTATCATTTTGTAAAAATATGCATCCATTCTAATTTATAGTCATGGATTTGTATGACTAATAAAAACTACGGGAATAATAGTAATTATTTAAATTTAAAAATAATTTATTTCCGATTAAATTAAAAATATAAATATTAATAATTGATTTTTATATTATGAATGAATAAATGTTTATTTATACACAACAATAACGTTGGACGTTCTCCATTATGTAAACAAAAATATAAAATAACAAAATACACATAAATATATAAATCAGTTAATTACAAATAATAAAATTATACCTATATTTAATATAAATATATTAAATATATTAAAATAAAATACATAATATAATATTATGTATTTTATTTTAATAACTTATATATATATATATATATATATATATAGTATATAAATATACACGAATATTATTGATTATAATAAATATAGAGTCGTAAGAAAGATACTCGACATAATAATTAACAATAGTAGTTATTTATACAATCGCAGGTTATGTATTATCAGTATCCGTATGCAATTCATTAATTCATTAATTACTTTCGGTGAGTTTGAATCACAACTTATATATATATATATATATATATTAATTATATTGTTATGTCATTATTATTTGTTGTTACATATTATTATAATACTAATACATGAACCGATGCATATATGTATATATGATGCGAGGTTAGATACAATAATAATAACTGTAATACACGCCGTTCTATAGATTGTGAAGTGATTTGGCCCAGTACGTCTAGAATGCTTGTGGGCGTGTTATGCTTAGATACGCCCCCTTGTTATGAATGCAGTCGAGATTCTGCGTTTTAGAACAGAAGAGGCCTCATATCATTCCTGTACCGTCTACTGTTAATTGTAGTATGATATAATAAATGTGCGTATGGTAGCATGTGGTATGTATGTGATGTACGGATACTGTGCGTATGATGTGCGTATGTAGTGTATTTGTGTACGTGGCATGTTTATGTGTAGTGTGGGTGTTTGTGTGAGTATAGTAGTATTATTAGTATTAGTATACTATAGTATACTATAGTAGTAGTAGTCTACTTTGGGGTGGATTTGTGTAATCATAATCATAATTGTGTATTTAAACACTTAAATATATAATACATATCTCAAAAATATATAGACAATGTACAAATAATCATCAACACAGTTGCTATTGATAAGTATATATATATATATATATATATATATATATATATATATATATATATAATACATATATAATAAACAGAACGAGAACAAGAAATGAGAACGAATAATAATAAAATAATAAATGTAATGATTTAGATGTATATAGCATTCAGTGCTACCTACGTAATAACAATATTTTTAATCTAGTTTTAAAGGTGGAGTAGTTTTGGATATTAATTATATTGATTGGAATGGAGTTCCAATTTATAGGGGACGTACATTTGAATTATCTACCTACACATCTTTTGTTATTATAGCTATATGTTTTTACCTACGAGATTGAAGAGGATTAATAGGATATAAGATGTTAATAAGGTAAATTGGTTGATGCATAAGTAATAATTTACTAGTTAGACATACATGTTTTAATATGCAACGATTTTTAAAAAGTTAACATTTATGGAATGTATTATTTAAGGAATATATTATTTAAGGAATGAGGAAATATGCGAAGAGGCAGCGGTTTGTATAATCAGAATAAGATAAGTTGAAAGTAAGTCTAGTAAAAGCACGACTAATAGGCTCAATTTTTGTTATTGATATATAATGTAGAGATAAGAGGAGAGGGTTATGAATATATTATAATGACTAAGGCTGTTTATAGTGAATGTAATTGTTCATATACTTTACATGTACACATCTATTTATAGACATTTAAACACTTAGGGGAAAGTCCCCGATTACCGACCCCCTCCTAATACCGACCCCCTCTCGTATCTCAGTAATTATAAGAGATATCAAAAAATAATATATACACGAACTGTTAGTAATTTAATGATAAATATGAATAAGTATTTTTTTTAAAAAAATATTTAATCCTACAATTGTTATTTGATAAAATGTAATATTCTGTTTTTACTTTTTAAATATTTGAAAATAACTTTTTTTAAATCATTGTAATCATTTATTATTTAAAATAAAATGTAATACTGAGCATAATATTGTAGATCAATAAAATGTTTATAACTATTATCAAAATAATTTAATTTGAATAACTATTAACCAATATATCTTAATTATAGCAACCCATATGATTTTCCTATTACCGACCCCCTAAATTACCCTAATACCGACCCCATGTGATTTATAATATCCAATCAAAATAGATCCGTATTTTACTTTAAAATATGTCGAAAGTTGTTTGTGTATCATTGATATAGATTAAGGATTCATGATTCCATTCGATTATATACATACTGATTAATAACTAAATATTAAATAATAATATACACTATTTTAATATAATTATAATTATAATTATAATTAGTATACTATAAAGTTTAAATTTAAATTTAATATTTCTATAAAAACATAAATTCAATACAAAATAAATTGCGTGAATTTTATAATTAATTATATTTATGTTTATCTGCTATTTTTATTGGATATTATAACACTACAATTATTTATATCATGATTATTTTAGGGGATCGGTTATAGGAGAAGGGGGTCGGTATTAGGTACATGTATCCGATTACCGACCCCCTGTTTATTCTTGTAAATATAGTTATATCAAAAATTTAAAATAACAACATTATCCATTGCCATAATAATACCCTAATTACAAAATTTCAAATAAATATATTTAATATTGAATAAGTTATTACAAATAATCATTTAGGGGTGTAATCGGGGACTTTCTCCAAATATAATATATATATATATTAGAAGTGTATAACAAATGATATATGAATATAAATATAATATACATATATTACGGTGATTAAGTGCTTGAATCTGAATAATTCCCCTTTTTATTATTATTTTTGTATTATATCATTTGTTAATTTTATATCTTAACCATATGTAACATGGCATTTATAAATCATTATATATATATTCGTTTATATTCGTTATTTGTTTTTTATTATTATTATTGTTTTATGTAATTTTGTTTGTTTTAAACAATTAACTATATCTATCTATTTATCTATTAGAAGTGTATACAAATGATATATGAATATATATATAATTTCTATTGAAATATCAAATAAAAATAAATAAATTATGTATTTTGCAATGTATTATTCAATATGATAGTTAATTAAATATATACATATACTATATATGTACATTTTAATATATACACACATATACATATATATAATACTATTTATATATAAATATATATATATATATATATATATATATATATATATATTATACATATTATTATCTTATTATTTATAATATTATCCTATCGCTTTATTAATTTTAATTATGTTAATATAATTATATATTTTTATACTTATAATCTATTGGGTGAAAGACTCGACAAGCCATGCTTTTTCTTTCATCCATGCTATTGCCAATCTGATATTATATATATATATATATATTTATATGTGTATGAATGAAAAATGAATAAATAAATGAAAATTGTGTTTTGTGTTCAGAACACCATATTTTAGAAATTCCTACAATTTCTGCTCAAAGGAGAGTACAGGAGATTATCTCGAAATCTAACGTGGAAACTATCTAATACAAATGTAAGAGGCTCATCCAATACACACACAAATATATATATATATATATATATATATATATATATATATATAATAATAATATAAGATTGTCAATAGCCTGGATGAAAGAAAAAGCATGGCCTGTTGAGTCGTTCACCCAATTGATTATAAGGAGAAAAATAGATAATTATATTAACATAATTTAACACATATATATATATATATATATATATATATATATATATATATATATTAATCATACTTAATGAATGCTGATCTGCTAGCTATCGTTTGAACCGTTCGAACCTAATTACCAGATTTTAATTTTTAGCGATATAATAATATCAGAATTTAGGCATGACCAAGGTAATCGAAGAAGCGCAATGCTTATCTAGTCGTTTACCTGAAACATATTCCCAATTAACAATTATGAGGAGAAAAAAAATAAAAGTAAAATTTATATAATATAGAAGTAAAATATGTAATTTTATAAATCTTATAAGAATCATGAGAATATAAAATTATAAATCATATACAAATATAAATAACTTTAAAAATAATATTAAAAGTAAATAATTATAAATAAAAAAATTAATAGTATAAGAAATTAAAAGTATAATTGGAGTATATATATATATATGTTAGTTTTGAATGCTGTAGTTAAAGATTACTAATAAATTAGATCCAGAGTTGCCAATATTATGTTGAAATTAATGATGGTAGGATGCCTATATGATGTATAAATATAAAATATATAAATATATATAATATAAATATCGAGCAGTTTATGTGTAACCCAACCCAGTTTTTGTGGAATTATATTAACAAATATTAAAAATAAAGTTAAACTAATGATTAAACCACTTACTTCAAATACGATCAGCATTGCATAAGAGTTTATCACAACATCCTACTAGTTTCATTGTTGACCTCCTAGCATATTAAGGTAATTATATCGATATTTGCTGGCTTACTATCCTCCCTTTATAGTGAATCGAGATTATCCCCGAATAGGAATGTAATACTTATTTAAATAATACAATCATATATAATTAAAAATATATTTGGTGTTATTCATCTTAATATTAGCTTTAACATTATTGCATTCAAAATATTATATAATTCGTAATATACTATACACATGTATATATTATTATATTCTATAGGTTCAATTAATATTGACATATATAATTAACCAAATTCTAGTTTTTATTTATTTAATATTAGCTTATTATATTCAAAATATTCTAGAAATTCGCAATACATTATTGCAATATATATATATATATATATATACTATATGCATCTAGTTTAATCCGTATATGTATTGACAGTAACTTATTTCATAGTTAGTGCAAAAACTAAATAAATAGATGCATACACGTATATTCAACGATCTACATATACGTATTCATGGTTATTTTATTACACATAATTATTTTATAAACAACATTTGTAACACGCACGATATTTATCTAACTGACTGTATCGAGTTCTCGAGCAACTAAACTCTAGTAAAGTCATCTCGTTCTGCCAATCGAGGGTGGTTCTACTGGGGGTGATGGGAAAGGTCAAGTTATGTCCGTATTCTAGGCGATCTATAAATTAACGGTTGACATAATAGTATAACACTAATATTAATTAAATATATATATTATGTTATTGAATTTAAATCATATATATATATATATATATAAATAATTAAATAAATCAGATTTTTATTTTATGTTTTAATGGAATGAAATAATGGCATGAAATAATGGAAAAGTTATTAAACAAATGTATTTTATTGCGAGAACTTCCCTAATCATCATATTCTAGATAAGTTAAATTATCATGAGTTAAAAAATAATTAAAATGTAAAAATACAAATATGTATCAATAAGTCAAGTTAAATATACATTATTTAAAGAATAAAAAATATGTATCAATAAGTCAAGTTTAAAAATAAAATATATATAAATACAAAGTTATATAAGAAATAACAGAAACGAGTTGAATTCTTAATGGCACACTATACATGGAATAGAATATCTAAACAAACAATAATATAAAATAAAATAAAACTAAAACAAACAAACTGAAGGTATACTAAATTGTATCCGTAAAAAAAGAATAAAATTATATAATCAATTGTTTAATTGATTTTCATATTTTTATAAAAGATATTTTTTAATATTTTTTTAAAGTTTTTTATATACATTTTTGTAAATAATAATTTATTTAGACATAAACTATTCCAAGATGTATATATCTATAGGGCCTTTAAATGATAATGATTTTTGATGACGGCTTGATTTTATATAAAGTAATTGAAATTATGAAAAGTATTTTTTAAATGTATATAGTAAACTAATACAATATTTTTATAAGTTATTACATTTTTAAATTATAATATATTAGAACATACAAATACATTGTTAGTATTAGTAAAAATAAAATATAGTTGACAATTTTAAAGATATTTTTATTTACCATTCTAATAGACTTTTTTTGTAGAGTTGAAATACATTGCAGATTATTATTCAACTTATTTTCCCAAATTTCTAAATAATACATAATATGTAGCAACAACAACTAATTGTATAGTAGCTTTAAAATATATATTGGTAGATGTATAGCTTAGCTTACTTAATATATATATACAACATTTGATAACTTCAATTGTATTTTTCTTATATACCTATAGGTATTTTAACATTTTAATTATTATTTAAAATAATAATAAGAAAAGTATAACTAGATGCTATACATATTTCAGTTGAATTAAGTGATATTTCCTAAATAATATTTACATCTTTATAATGTAACATTAATGCTATAAATATTTAATAATAATCTATATATCGTCAGCAAAAAGTATGATGTTAAAATTAATATTTAAATTATGAAAGGCTACATGAATATCATTTAAATATAAAATAAAAATGAAGGGTCCTAAAATGAATCCCTGAGGTACCCCGAAATATGATAATATTTCTTCCAGAAAGTTTGTTATCTATTATAATTGATAATATTCGATATTGCAGATAACTTTCAATTAGTAGTTCTCCTAAAATCATAATATTTTAACTAGTTTAATAATATCTTTTGATCTACAAGATCGAATGTTTTCTTTGCATCTATAAACAATGAGGCACATTTATTATTTCTTTCTAAGTTAGCTTCAATACAATTATAGTAATAATAGAGTGCGTGCGATATTGAAGAATTTCTAATAAAACCATATCGCTCGGAATATAATTAATTATATATATAATAAATTATATATATAATAAATTATATATATAATAAATTATATATATAATAAATTATATATATAATAAATTATATATATATAATAAATTATATATATAATAAATTATATATATATAATAAATTATATATATAATGAATTATATATATAATAAATTATATATATATAGTTTGTGTGTGTAACTTGTATGTGTATGTGTGTATATTATACACACACAAATATATATATATATATATATATATATATATACAATCTATAAAAAAAAAAAATATTAAATAAAAGTTTTCGAAAATTAATAATTATGAATTATGAATTAATTATAAATAGCGACGGAGAGAGTTCGCAATACAAGCAATGTGCTTCAACATTCTTGATTCCAGATTAATCTTTTTGATACCATATAATATCAAGTGATCATATCACTGAAATAAAATAGGATAGTAATATACGAATGTGCGATATTTCACGTGTATTCGTAGTTGCGTTTGAATGGTAGCTCTAACAAGTATGGGTGAATGATTTAATGAATGTGTGTGTGTATGTACATTATTATCATAGGCGTTATAATTTCTTATTATATAAAATTAAGTAATTCCAATGTATATGGTTATATACCATAGATATAATGACAGCTTTTTTTATATCGATGACACATACACACACACATATATATATATATAATTAATTAATTTTATTATTTTCAACTGATTTATATTTCTTATTTATATTATTTATTTGTTTATTTCTATATTTTTACACAATAGAGAACGTTTAACGTTATTGTTGTGTTTAAATAAACATTAATTCATATATATATATATATATATATATATATATATATATAAAGGTTAGGGTATATTTATAAATTCATACACATATCTATAGTTATATAAAGACATATGTTATGTTGTATAAATAGGTATTCATGTATAACCTTGTACATATACATGAATATCTGCGGGATATATTTATGTTTAATCGTATATGTGTAATTTATATATATATATATATATTTATATATATATATATATATAAATGATCATAAACACATATACATACTAATATAGTATATTTATATATATATATATAACTTTAGAAAATGTAATATTAGTTGTAATTATATTAGTGTATTAAATGTATATTTATAATTATAAATAATTGCATTTTAAGATTAAATAAAATCATAATTGGTATACATAGATATCTATAATTATCGATTATAATCGATAATAAATATTATATTGAAATATAATTGATAGAATATAATTATTATAAAGGCATTATATTAAATTTAATATATAGTAGATTAAATATTATCTAAAATTAGGGAGTCCGGCAAATATTGTTATCTCATCGATATGTCATCTAATATATATATATATATATATATATATATATATATATATATATATATATATATATATATATACAGATATACTTCCTGTTTACAATTCTATCAACATTACAAACATTTTCAATTTACTTTATCTCAAATCATCCATATCAAGATAAGTTTATTATATATTTAATTTAATATTCTATATGCATGAATATATAATACATTCATTTATATAAATATTATAAATAAATTAATTGTTATATTAACTATATTATCACTTTTAATTTAGTATTTATTGAAATCATTGAACCGTCACTATTTTTCTTGTTTACATTTCTTATTTCTCAATAATACCTATATTTGTCAATTAATATTATATATCTATAATCAATTCATATATAAACATAGTCTTGTCTGTCATTATGCCTATTACTAATCAAGCATTATATGATAAAATTACTGTACTAGAAAATATTATAAATAAATTATCTGACATAATTAGTTATCAATCTAAGAATATCGAATCTTTAAAAGACGAAAATAGTATTATTATTCAAAAAGTTATCAATCTAGAAAACAAAATAGATAACAATAGTATTATCCAGGCTGTAAAAATAGATTCAATAGCTCCCAAAATTAACAATAAACTAATCAATAATAATATATTATTAACTACTGATATTGAAGATACTATTGATTAATCTATAAAATCAAATTATTTAAACTTCTTGAAAGATAAACTAGATATAAAAATTGAAGAAGAGAATATAATTAAAATTAATAAAATAACATATAAAAGTGATAATACTAAACCATTAAAATATAATAAATTTGTAATAAGTTTAAATAATAGTAAAATAAAATCATCTATTTAAAAAAATAAAAATCAATTAAAAGAAAAGAATACCTATATTCAGGAATTCTTAGATAATAGTACTACTAATTTATTCTTTAATACACGTAAATTAAGATCGGATAATAAAATTATCAATACCTGGATATATAACAATAATATTTTTATAGAAACTAATGATATTAAAAAAATACAAATTATAAATCAATTACATTTAGATAATATTGTTGACAATTTTAGTTTATAATTTATATTTATATATTTTAAATTTTTATTTTTATTTTATACCTATAACTAAAGATATTAGGTTATATTATATTACCTACCTATGACTAATGATACATATAATATAATATTAGATAATCAAGTTTTCACCTATAGTATTAATGATACAAGCAATCGATTACATATCAATAGTGAATTTATAAATATCAATCCAGAGATAGAATGTAAATATGTACATTGTAATTCCTATGATAGTAAATATAATCAACATTTTTCTATATTACATATAAATGCTCGTAGCTTTACAATTCTACATAATATAGATGATGTAATATTACTTTTAGATTCTATTGAACAAAATTCAGTATTATTGTTATTACAGAAACATGGCTACAATATCACAATGCATATACCTATACAATTAACAATTACAATGCTATTTATACAATTAGAATTAATACAAAAGATGGTGGTATATATTAAGGATAATTTACATTTCAATAAAATAGAAAATATTTGTTTTACAAAACATGATTTTATAGATATAGTTACTATTAATTTAATTATTAATAACAAAAAGATTATAATTAGTGGAATATATAAATCACCAAAAGCTGATATAATTAGATTTAGTGATTTAATTTATAATATGTTTAGTAATATTTCTGCAAAAAATGACTTATATTTAGTTGGTGACTTCA